>JABUQX010137225.1:17500-25000 GCA_015478945.1 Trachelipus rathkii | reverse complement strand
CGCTTTTCTTTTAGGACGAGATTGTTGATTTGTTGTGGAATTATCATTGGTTACGGTTGGGATTACACTAGGACTGGTTGCCTGAGAAGAAGATGGTAAAGGAACCATCGTAGTAGAAGGGGCATCAGTTCCTAACGAGTTATTCCGATTCCCACTATGAGTCAAAGATAATTCCAGAGGGAATAAATGTTTAATAGGATACACATTTATTAGCCTTCCTGGGGTACGGACTTTAACTGAACGAACTTTACCATCATCTCCATATATGAGCGTTTGGATTATGCCCATTTGCCAATATGGGCGCTCCTTTACAGGACTTTTAATAAGTACAACGTCCCCCACCTTTACTTTATTCTTCCATGCGACCTGATACAGATCTCTTCCTACTTCTCTCAGGCTTAAGAGGTATTCGGTATACCATCGAGTTCTAAAGTCCTCGAACATCTCCGAAGATCTCTTGAGGGACTGAATAAGTTCCTCTCTTGAAGGTGAATTGGAAGAAGTAGGATCAGTTAAAATGAGACTTGTATTAGCCAAAGGTTTTAAAAAACAATTTGGTGTTAAGGGTACAATATCGTTGTCCGAAGATGTGTAAGTTAGAGGTCTCGAGTTGATGGCGTCGGCGATATCCGCCAGGGTAGTGATAAAATCAAAATATTCCAAGTTTTTACGCCCTACTGTCTTGTAGAGGCAGTTTTTGACAGTCCGGATTGATCTTTCCCACATACTTCCCATCCAAGGGCTATACAATGGAATTCGGATATGTTTAATTTGATTTTGACGCAGAAACTCGGAACCTGTTTCCGAAACAACGAATTGTTCAAGAGCATCCGCGCTTCTATTAAAGGAACGGGCATTGTCACTATATAAGAAATTTGGAACTCCAAACCTAGTGACAAAACGCTTGAACGATTGCACAAATGATTTTGCAGACATGTCAGGGATCAAATCTAAATACACAGAACGAATGTTGAGACAAGTGTACAACAATATGTACATTTTTTGTGGTTGATTTGAACCTTTGACTTTGACAAAGAAATGTTTAGTGTAGTCAACACCTACACTAGTGAAAGGACGATAAAAGTTAACTTGAGCTTTTGTGAAATTCGTGAACTTTGGATATTGAAAGGAAAAGCTGTTGTACTTTGTGCAAATTACACATTCTGACAGTATTTTTCTTATCGTGTGTCGAGCTGATGTAATCCAATATCCTTTTAAGCGAATACATGTAAGGGTTGCCTGAATGCCAAGGTGTTTACAGGCAACATGTGCATCTTTAATGATGAGAAAGGTCAGATGATGTGATTTACTAAGAACTACAGGATTCACCACCTCAAAACAATAATAATTAGTCCGAGATAGACGGCCCTTACTTCTGATGAGCCCTGAGTCATCTAAAAAGAGGTTGAGACGAGAAACCAAATCAGGTGGTGTTTTAGCAGAAGCAGGGTTTGACTTAACATCATTTAGAAACCGAAGTTCAACAGAAAAACTTTCCTGCTGCATAACTTTTAACAAGAAAAGTCTAGCTTTTCTGTCACATTCGATTGAGGAAAGAGTTGATACACCGAATTTGAAAAGTAGAGAACATACTCTCAACAATGTTGACAAAGAAGAATATCGTGAAATGTTGATGATAGGAGGAGGTGGGGCCTGTATGACCATAAATGTTGAAGAAGGGTCCATTAATCCTCCCCCCGAACTGCTGAAATTGGGCCAGTAAACCTGATCATGGTTGAGCCAGTTCGGACCAAATTTCCAAAGGTTTAGTTTTTTGACAAACTCTCGATGTGATAATCCTCGAGTTATCAAGTCGGCAGGGTTTTCATCCGTTTTAACGTAGTGAAAAGAGATAGGCAGTAAATTGTCATCTCTCATGGAGGAGACCATGCTTTTGATATCTTGGATTCTATTTTTAACAAAAATTTGTTTTGTCTTGCTACCTCCTCCCGCTACCCATGCAAGGACGATTTGGGAATCCGAGAAGATGTTGACAGCCTTGAATTCAACCTCTGTTAATCCCGTCAACATTTGTGGAAGACACTTAAGAGCCAAATAGACTGATAACAGCTCGAGACAAGGAAGTGTTTTTCCCCTGAGAGGAGCCACCTTAGATTTTGCCCACAATAATGACGGGACAGTTTCTGAACCGGTGACGTAAACTGCGAACCCATAACATTGTGAACTTGCGTCACAAAAGATGTTGAGAGTTGAATTTGCTGATGCTTCAAAGCAGAAGCGTTGAAAAGATAAGTTTTTGAGGTCGTCGAGATCAGCACGAAGTTTCTCCCAATCTTCTTTTATATCCTGGTCAATGGAGTCATCCCAACTCATTTCTTTCTCCCATGTCCGCCTCATCAACAGACGTCCCCTTAAGGTTACAGGAAGGAAAAAAGAAAGAGGATCAAAGATTTTGTTTACTTGGGAGAGAAGATCTCGTTTTGATTCGACTGAGGTAAGGTCAAAGTCTGCTAATCTAAGGGTATCATTTTCGGGATGATAAAGATACCCCAAGACTTTTTCCTCATCACAATTATGAGAGGAAAGCATTTGATCGTCTTTGATTTGAGCTTTTAGATCAGGGTGGTTGGTGTTCCAGGAACACAAGTTGAACCCACCCTCCTTCATCCTTTCTACTGAGGCTGAATAGATGTCTCTCAAAACATCAGGGGATGAATGAGTGTAGATAAAATTATCCACATACAAGTTATTGACCAGAAGCCGAGAGACCAGATCGAATGAATATTTGCTTTTAATATGATGTCTTATTACGGCTCCTAAGATAAAAGGGGATACCGCAAGGCCAAAAATGATTGTCGCGTACCTATAAGTAACAAGTCTGCCATCTTCTTCCCAGAAGAAACAAAACTTGTTACGATCGCTTTCAAGTTTAAGATAGATCTGAAGAAAGGCTTTCGAGATGTCAGCGACAACCACATATTTGTTGGTCCTAAAGGAAAGAAGGAGACGAAGTAAAGGAACCAACAAGTCGATGCCTGGGTAACAGGCTTGATTAAGAGAAGGAGCGCCTTTTGTTCTAAGGCTACAATTGAACACAGGCCTGATTTTCGTTGAAACCTGATCAGCCATCTTTATTACAGGCCTGTGGGGAATCCATATGTAACGATCGAACTCCTTCGGATCAACAGAGATGATTTCGATGATACCACATCTCAGTTGTTCCTTAAAAACATCAGTGTAGGCCTTATCAAGACCTTGATTGCTAAGACGATTTTTAACTCGTCTAAGCGTACTTAAAGCAATACGATAATTCGAGGGGACCTGATCCACTAATTCTGGGATCCATGGGATTTCAATATGGTATTTTCCATCGATAAATTGAATTGCATTGTGGAATTTAGAGATAAATTCCTTATCGATGGTACCATAATCCTTCTCCTCCTGAATACCCAAGGACTCCAAGCTGTACAGATATTCCAAACCCAGGTCGGCACTTATTTCATTTGAAGAAATGCTAAGAACGTCCGGGTAAGTAGGATGAGGGTCAATGATCGAGTTGACGAGATTAGGAGAAGCTTGGAATAGGTGTTTTGGCAGCGAGGAGACAGACATGGATAGTCATGAATCCCTTTGATTTGATTGTAAATCAAGAGTTGATGTTGAAGTCTGCTTTCTGTATAGAAAGGCTTGTTGATGAGGAAGTAGAAAAGAATTCACTGGGCCGAAAGGAACCAACCCAAAGCAAGTCTGAATGGCACTACCTTCCAAACAATCGATAATTTGGAAGTGTTTCATATGACATAAAGTGTCAGTACCTAAAAGAAGGTCGATGTCATCGACCGAATCCCCATAAGGGCCCACAAAGGACTTGTCAGCCACATTATATTTTAACGAAATGCGACTAATGGCTGATGCTAACCCTTTAACCGCAAACCCAACATCCAAAGAAGGGTCGACCAGAACCGGGGTTCTAAAGAAGGAATTGCAGCAGCAATTTATATCTAGGTCGACTAGGTACGATGTACGTTCTTCTTCTCCGATAAATGTTTTTATAGGATTTCTGATTACAGGTAATTGTTCACAGTTGATTCCGAGTTTAGTAAGCAATTTAGGGCCAGCATATGTTCTCTGTGATCCCAAATCTATAAGAGAGCGAATAGGAACTGATTTGTTATTGTGCCTTGCTATTATGGTTATTGTAGGCAGAATATGTGAAGCTGATGATTGCCCAGTATTAATACAAAGATGATTAACATCAGCTTTATTTCCTTCATCAGCATTTTCTTGACGAGAATGCTCCCTGTTTTGATTAGTGGTTCCAGCGGAACAGAGAGCGGCTAGATGTTTTCGGCTCTTACATTTATAGCAAGGATACTTTAAATTGAGTGTTTTAGCCGGGCATGTATCTGCCATGTGCTTTATGCTGGAACAGTTACAGCACATGTTTAATGCCACACATCTGTCCCTTTTTGATTTAGGGTTTACGTAAACCGTGCAGTCAGAGAGGTAATGGTCTCCATTGCACAGCTTACACTTGACTTCCCTTGAAGATTGATTCGAAGTTGAATTAGAATTTGATTGAGATTCAGAAGAGAACGTAGTTCTTTTTAGAGAGCCACTACCTTTTGAATTGTTGAAAGTATGACTCCTCTGATCAGAAGGTATCCTCTTCTCCCTTTTGAAGTTCCCTTTGGAAGAAGATGATTTAGTTGATGAGAATGAAGTTGAGGTCTGAGAGGTGCGAAACCTCAGCATTGATTGAATTATCTGATTATGCTCCTTAAAAATCAGATTAATTGACGGATATTGTTCCTTAGTCGCCAGCTTCAACTCTCTTAAAAATGAGAGAGGAAGTTTATCTACTAATATATGGCTGATTAATTTGCAGCCAGAACTTTCCTCTGGGAAGAGGTCAACCCCGAGCTCCTTGAGTTCTTTTAGATGAGCCCGAACCTTTAAAATAAAGGATCTGACCGTTTCAAGTTGCTTCCCGTCCAGAGGCGGAGATGAGTCCAGTTCATGGAAAATAGAATCAATAATGAAGGCCTTGTCCAAATAATGTTCTTTTAAAATGGACAAGGCAACTTCATAGTTCTCATCCGTACCCGTCAAATGCTCAATGTCTCTGAGAGCATATCCCTTTAAATGGGACTTGAGATACTGCAACTTAACAGCTTGTGACAAGTCCCTCCTCCCCCCATACACATTATTGAACTCCTGCAGGAAGGAACGAAAGGAGTGCTTGTCCTTCTCGCCTGAAAAATCTCCGCATTTTAGGGCTGGGATCTTCAGGCTAAAAGGATGCATGGGAAAAGACTTGGAGTGTTCACAGCATGTTTTGTTCGAATTTGAAGCTGCTCTCTCATTATCAGAAAGGGCATCAGAAGATCCTCGAGACCTGATTTATATCCATATTCGACTCTTAACAGTTGAAGAGCTTGAGCCACTTTTATGTGGTAAGCATCAGTAGCGGAAATCTCTTCGTCTAGAAGCGATTGGTCGAACTTGGTGTACTCAGCCCCTATTAATAGGTTTTCGATCAGAGTATCTTGAGCCTTAATGTCCGAGATAATCGAGGTCACCTTGTCGAAAATTGTTTTGATAACAACAGGGTCGATGAGGGTAGGTGACTCTGAATCATCACCTTTTTCAGGAAAATGTTTGCAGCATAGAGTAAGCTTTCTTCTTAAAACACCCCTTTTCATTCGAAGGGGACTCAGCTCACCCTGTAATGTTGCTTTTAAACTAGCTGTTGTTTCATCCGAAGAAGACGCAGGTCTTTCATTTGAGAACTCCTCTGTGACCTTTAAGTCTAAATCGTTTAATATATCCATCGTGAACAAATTATATTTAAATGTGAAGTAGTGTAAATATTTCCCAACTGGCTACTAGAGCAGCTAATAAACCCTGGGAAACTAACTGCGCAGAAAAATATCAACAGCGCAGAAAAATATTAACTGCGCCCAAAAAAAACACACTGCAGAGTCAAAAGCACAAAAAAATGTCAACAGCGCAGAAAAATATCAATAGCGCAGAAAAATATCAACTGCGCCTGAGAAAACCGCACTGAAGAATCAAAAGTACAAAAAAATGTCAACAGCGCAGAAAAATATTAACTGCGCCCAAAAAAAACACACTGCAGAGTCAAAAGCACAAAAAAATGTCAACAGCGCAGAAAAATATCAATAGCGCAGAAAAATATCAACTGCGCCTGAGAAAACCGCACTGAAGAATCAAAAGTACAAAAAAATGTCAACAGCGCAGAAAAATATCACATAAATCAATTTCGCCCACGTGAAACAAACACAAAGTCAATTGCGCACACGTGAAGCAACTACCAAGTCACTGCGCATATATGAAATGAACTGCGCAACTATAAAGTCAATTGCGCACGTATGAGTTGACTGCGCACACGTGAAGCAACTGCAAAGTCACTGCGCACCTATGAAGCAAACTCAAAGTCAATTGCGCACATATAAGTTGACTGCGCACACGAAAAACAACTACAAAGTCACTGCGCACGTATGAAGCAAACACAAATGAACTGCGCAACTATAAAGTCAATTGCACACGTATGAGTTGACTGCGCACACGTGAAGCAACTGCAAAGTCACTGCGCACCTATGAAGCAAACTCAAAGTCAATTGCGCACGTATAAGTTGACTGCGCACACGAGAAGCAGCTACAAAGTTAATTGCACACGAGAAAACAAGCACAAAGTCAATTGCGCACGTATGAAGCAAACACAAATGAACTGCGCAACTATAAAGTCAATTGCGCACGTATGAGTTGACTGCGCACACGTGAAGCAACTGCAAAGTCACTGCGCACCTATGAAGCAAACTCAAAGTCAATTGCGCACGTATAAGTTGACTGCGCACACGAGAAGCAACTGCAAAGTCAATTGCGCACGAGAAAACAAGCAAAAAGTCAATTGCGCACGTATAAGTTGACTGCGCACACGTGAAGCCAATACAAAGTCACTGCGCATATATGAAATGAACTGCGCAACTATAAAGTCAATTGCGCACGTATGAGTTGACTGCGCACTCGTGAAGCAACTGCAAAGTCAATTGCGCACGAGAAAACAAGCAAAAAGTCAATTGCGCACGTATAAGTTGACTGCGCACACGAGAAGCAGCTACAAAGTTAAGTGCGCACGAGAAAACAAGCACAAAGTCAATTGCGCACGTATAAGTTGACTGCGCACACGTGAAGCCAATACGAAGTCACTGCGCACATATGAAATGAACTGCGCAACTATAAAGTCAATTGCGCACGTATGAGTTGACTGCGCACTCGTGAAGCAACTGCAAAGTCAATTGCGCACGAGAAAACAAGCAAAAAGTCAATTGCGCACGTATAAGTTGACTGCGCACACGAGAAGCCAATACAAAGTCACTGCGCATATATGAAATGAACTGCGCAACTATAAAGTCAATTGCGCACGTATGAGTTGACTGCGCACTCGTGAAGCAACTGCAAAGTCAATTGCGCACGAGAAAACAAGCACAAAGTCAATTGCGCACGTATAAGTGA
>JABUQX010137225.1:7500-10000 GCA_015478945.1 Trachelipus rathkii | reverse complement strand
TTATCAAATAATTATTGTTATTAAGGCATTAATATTGTTATTAGTAATATTAGGAGTATTATTATGATTCACATTATTATTTGTATTATTATTGTTATTGCTTGTATCTGTTTCCCGAGTAAATATTGCTCAAATACTATCAACAATATTCCTAGTATTATTCATCCTATCTCTATAATAAGGTGGTACCTATCAAGCAACCTATAGCAGTGTCCAATATTAGAGACAGCAATACCCTGTTCTATAGGTTACTACTTTACGTTGCAGAGTTTCCGTAGCCAACCACATCTACGGAACATAAACACCAATATTCACATCATACCCCTTGCACCTTTCTAACTCATTTACCTACTAAATGAGGAACTTTACAGATACCCTTGTAATGGTACAAAGATAATATCCTCCAAATTTGTCCCCCTATTTCTTAAACACACTGTACTATATATATATATATATATATATATATATATATATACAGAGTTATAGTTAAGTATATATATATATATATATATATATATATATATATGTTATATATATATATATATATATATATATATATATATATATATATATATATATATATATATACTTATATATATATATATATATATATATATATATATATATATATATATATATATATATTCAACACTCATTGTGGACACAAATAATAAATATTTACGTCGAAATAAACTAAAAAATTAAATAAAATGAATTTGAAAATAAATTAATTTGAAACAAATTATACAAAATTATGCGAGCGTACAGTATTATAAGAATGCATACGTAGCTAAAGTACATTCATACATTACACCCACACACACACACACACACACATTATATATAGAAAGATATATATATATATATATATATATATATATATATATATATATATATATATATATATATATATATATATATATATATATATATATATATATATATATATATAAATGATCTGACTGTTGTCAAAGATGGATGGATTAAAAATAGAGGGGAGAAATAAAAGAGAAGAAACTGAAAACAACAAAGAAAACTGAAGACTGAAGACTCGAAGGCTGCAAGAACACCTAGAAAGTCTAAATCGCTTTCAGAATTCAAGATCGGAAGGCCTTTGAATGAGGACTGGCCAGATTATTGTAACAAAAAATTTTACTAAATTTAATTAGCCCGTTTTTAAATTTTATAGACGGTTGCATAATATCTTATAGTTGAAAAATTATTGGAGGAGTTGCAAAATTTTCGGCAAGATTTCTTTTCATATTTTTTAAAAAGTATATAAAAATATCATATCTATCTGAAATACAAATGGAGGAGTAAACAATATTTTCCGGCTTAGTTCTTTTGGATTATTTGATTTAAAGAAATTAAATTTGGATTGTAAATTTAATATACAAATTGGAACTAAATTAATCTGGTTCTGTGCTTCTATTGATTAACCCCTTATGTCAATAATAATACCATATATAGGGCGACAGAGCTAGCAACCAGGCTCTTTACTTTATGCTTGCAGTACTCCTGGACCAGCATTGGAACCTTATGAGCCTAGAAACACGATCTCCTGGAGAGCTCTGGGAAATGAATTTTGAGGCCAAATGGAAGAAAATGCTAGTTCCAATGAAAGGGTGAAACCCTACCTGAGTGTTTAACTCAAGAACTGGCATCGGAAACCATTTCGCCGAGAAATAGTGTTCTAGAGTGTTCAGGGATCAAAAGTTTCGGAACCAGAAGGAAGAAGATGCTGGTCCAACTGACAGGGCGAAAGTCCTACCTGGGAGGTGGTAAATAATAATAAATAATATATATAGCTAGTTCTTAGCAAATGATCGCTACACACACCTCTTACAATATCTCCCAATGTGTCTATAAAATTCCATGTTTTAACTGCACCTCCCATTATATCGGTGAAACCAACGATTTCAACAGACGAAAATACCAACATAAAAAAGACCTTGTCCATGATTTACGGAACTCAGCACTCACACTACACAAATCATCACTCAACCACAGAATTAACATTGACAACATGATACCTATCACACAAGCCCTTGACCCCCTTCAACGGAAATTAATCGAATCATTATGCATAAAAAACCTTTCCAACTTTAACAAACTACAAGGCGAATACCCCTTAGATCATACGCTCAACAAATTACTGACCTCCACACCTTTTTTCAAAAAAATCATAAAACTACATTCTTAATTTTCTATTTTCAAAATATTTTTCTTACATTTTATTAACTTTTATTTTAGAAATTTATTTAGTCTTCATACCATCACGTCTGAAAGAGGATCCAGTATGGATCGAAAGCTTACGTTTATTACTACTTTTTTGAAAACTCTTGTATGAAAATTATTTCTTTAAAAAATAGTTTGTATTTTTAATTCTTAAGACCTCCTTCAATAATATATATATATATATATATATATATATATATATTATACATATATTATTATAGTTATTATATTAGTTATGCTATTGATATGAGTTATATATATA
>JABUQX010137224.1:0-12416 GCA_015478945.1 Trachelipus rathkii | reverse complement strand
AGCGACTTATATATATACTATATTATATATATATATATATATATATATATATATAGATATAATATATATATATATATATTATATATATATACTATATTATATAATATTATATATATATATTATATATATATATATATAAAGTATATATTATATAATAATATATATATATATATATTATATATATATATATATATATATATATATATAATATATATATATATAATATAATAATATATATTATTATTATAAATATATAATTATTTTTATATATCAGAGGCGACTCCTTACACGTGCCCTCGGTGCCACCGTGCTTAGCACAAGTAAACAACAGGATAGTAAACAATCAATCCCTCTTACAAGTATCATAATGCTTACGAATAATTTTATTTTTTTTTTTGTTTTTTTTTTTTGCAAAGAATATATTAAATTGGGAATTAAAATAAATGTTACACAAAAACTAACAACATCTTGGACTAAACAGCATATTCGAATACGAAAGATGCCCGCCCCAATATGGGTTTACACCTGGACTTGCCCCATTTTCAAACCCTCCCAGAAAATTAATAACACAGGCTACCCCGTGTGCACTCTTGGTGAACCACCCTCTATTATCAAAACCCCTCCCCTCCCAAAACTAATACCCAATCACTCAATATACTACAATTTAACATTAATGGCTTAACAAATAAATCCATAGAACTCAATCATTTCCTCAAAAAACACAACATTCATATAGCTATCCTTTCAAGAAGCCTCCCTCCCCCAAAACACCCCTCTCCCCCTGTTTTTATTGTTACGACCCCATTTTGTCTCCCTTCCCAGCCTCCCTCAAACACTCGCCTGCGAACTTGATGCGCAACGACATCCCTTATGACAACACAAACCCCCCAAACACCTCCACCTATCCGTCCTGACTCAATTATTAATAAAATTCCCAATTCCTGTTCCATCCTCCGAACATGACCACTTTTAAACATTTTCATCTCTATATTACGTCACACCACCACCCAAATCCCCCCCCAAACACCCAAACAACCTCACACCCCCTGATCAATATATCCACATTTCCTAACCATTATATTCTCGGGAGCGATTTTTAACGCTCAGCACTCCGCTCTGGTTATAGAAAGACTTCTACCCCTCCTCTCTTGAACCCCCGCGGCAACCAAATCCTTAGAACGAAATTGGAAATTCCTTAATATCCTCAAATTTCCCAAAAAAAAATCCTCCCCACCCGAATCCCTCGTCAAAGCAAACCAATTCTGCCCACCTCCCTACACCGTAAAATCTGGCGATTCACCTCACGTACATCGCCGACGGAACTGGCACACTCAGTTCTGCGCTGCAACGCAAACCACCTCCCCATTTTCTATTTCCTGCTAACCTGCCTAGGCCATCAAAACCCCCCCAAAAAAAAAGATCACTACATACACCAACTACAAAAAAGCTAACAGGCCAGCATTCACTGCTCACATCGAAACCCATATTAACCCCACACCAATCAATAATACAACATCGCTACACACCTCCATTATTCAATTAAATAACTTAATCACCAAATCAGCTAACCTGCCAAAGCCACAGAAAATCCTATAAGCCCAAACTCGTCCCCTGACATCAGCCAAACTCAGTTTAAAACAAAGAACTCTCTTCGAAATATTAGACCATATACCCCACTCACACACTAACCAAATATCAAACCTCAATACCCAAATCAAAAACCTCATAACCAACAATAAGTTTTCAGAATACTTACAACCCAACATCTCACGCATCGATAATAAGAAAACCTGGCAAATCGTCAAAAAACTAAATAACTCTCGCCAACCCCCCTCCCTACCACGAATCCCCATCCTTACCAGATAACTTCCTCCCTTCTCCTAAACAACAATCAGACCACCTAGCAAAACATTATGCTAATATTTCTCGCAAACCAACTCACCCCAATAACAGGAAAACAAAAAAACAACTCAGAAAACTACCCCAAGACCACAACCCCCACCCCCTTTTACAACTGAAAGGATACAGAAACTAAATCCAAAACCCTCAAAAAAAATCACCTTGCTACAGGACCAGATTCAAAATCCTGTCAAACCGTACAATTTTTAAAACATTTCAGTTTGAAAATAAGCAACTGTCGCCCTTATATCCCAGCGTAAATCCCTCTTTTGCACACAAAATCCTGCAACCCTGTAACTATATACCCTCTCAATCTGGAAACAAGCATTTCATACGTGCTCCCAAAAACTCAAGCCTAAAAATGACCCAAATTCCCACTCCTCTTACCGCCTAATCTCTCTCCTTTCCTCCATCAGTAAACTGCTGGAGAAATTAATATTAAACAAAATCTCCCCTCTCATCACCCTCTCAGATTGCCAACATGGCAAATTTAAAAAGCAACCATCCACAACTACAGGCCCTACCTCACCTCACCCAACACATCTCAATGGCCTTCATTCAACAAATGACCCCATCCCATTAGTATCCATCATCACAGCAATCGACACAACAAAGCCTTTCACACTGTCCCCACCTACATTCTTATGCAAAAAATCCTTCAATCCCCCATAGAAAATAACGACAGAAACTCACTAACCGTTTTGCGAAAGTTCTCCACAAAAACATTCTCTCCCACTCCATTAAATTGAACAGGGCGCCATTCTCTCCCATTCCCTCTTCAATTCTTTCACAGCAGACTGCCCATCCCACCCACCAAGCCACCAAAACTTATTCAGTACGCAGATTGATATCAGCCTCATTTTTCCCAACATCCAGACGTAAATATAACCACTCTTCACACCGAAGAATACTAACAACAATTAGAAACTTGGTTACTCTCCAAAGAATGATCGTCTCCCTCCTCAAAAACTTCATCAACCTCCTAACCACCAACCGCCATCAATCTTCACTCCATCCGAATAGTTTTCTCTAAACAACAATCCCCTCCCCCTAAACAAAACCCCAAAAATATTAGGACTTACCTATGACACACACATGACGTTCTCCCCCACATTGACCAAATCACCTCATCAACTCAACGGAAACTAAACACCCTCCGAACCTTTCCCAACACAACTTCAGTGACAGGAAAACACCCCTCGCCCACCACTTATAAAAAACTCCTCAGAACAAAATATTAAACTATGGCCTCCCCCCGCATGGTCCCTGCCACTTTCAAAATACTAACTCAAAAAAATTACAAATCACACAAAAAACACCGCCCTTAGAATTATCACCGGATGCACCAAAACGGTACCCCCATAAAACATTTACATGACGAGACTTACATCCTTCCTATTTTCACCCACCTGGAGATGGTGGGGACTAAATTCTATCAGAAAACCCTAATCCGTCCCACCCAGTGTCAGTTCAAATATTCTGAAACCTCTCCCGACACAGGCTAAAATCCAGACCCTCCTCACTAGCCAAATTCTATACAAAACCGCCCCAATAATAATTTACTAAACTTCCCCTCCCCAAAAATTTCCCCTGTAGAGAAGAAACACTTTCGCAGAAGAGGCCAAATTGGACCTCGCCGGAGCAGATCAGGTCACCACCCAAAACTCTTACAATATAAATATAGATTCAACTAGACTAGATTACCTCCCCCCTTGCATCAGATGTCACATCGCCAGGAAACATTGGAGCACCTTTTTCTGGTGGCTCCGCTCTCGACGCCCCCCGTACCAACTTCTCTATATCTTCCCTTCTCGACCTGAGGAACCGCCCAAGAACGGTTTGCCAGCTTCCTGTGCGAAGCAGTTGTGGCCCTCCAATGAGGTGGTCCAGGGGCAGAAGTATGTATGTATTTATGAAATTTATACATATTATATATATATTCATATATATATATATATATATATATAGTATATATATATATATATAATTATATATATATATATATATATATATATATATATATATTATATTATAGTATATATATTATATATATAATATTTTATGTATATATATAATAATATATATATATATATATATATATAATATATATATATATATATAGTATATATAATATATATATATATATATATATATATATATATATATATTATATATATATATATATAGTATATAATATATATATAGGTACATATGTAATAAATGCTCATATACATACTGTGAGTTGTACATATAAAATACACCTAAATACATATATAATTAATATATATATATATAGTATATATAGTATATATATATATATATATATATATATATATATATATATTATATATATATACATATATATATTATATATAATATATATATATATAAATAAGCTCTAACACCTTAAATACGCATTATATATAAATTCATACTAAACAACACATAATACATCCAATAAAAATTTCATAATATAGAAAATAAATACATTTTGCCTTCTTATTTACTTGGCTTTCAGTCTAGTTATTTAAAGGCAATATAGGTCCTTATTAATTATACCGACCCTAGGAGATTTCAATGAGAAAATATTAATGTCAGATACTTCTTTTTTTTGTTGAAGAAATATTTATTATTCTGATAGCCACATACTATATTGTATAATATTTACTTTATCATTAACTCCACGGTTCAATGAGAACGTTGATTTGCTGCATAAAAAATAAGAGACCTAATATTAACGAGAGTAAGAAGCGTTACCAATATTATTGATTATTTTCTCGAAAATATATTTAAATGTCCAACTTGTCCTAATGGCCAAAGTGCTCCTGCCTGTAAGCTTTTTTTTTTTTCATCTGTCCGTAAAGTGGCATCGGACAAAGATGGAACTTCGATCACCGCCAATCACTCACAATCACAGCAATATATAAATCACTATTTTTCTTTTCTTTATTTTTTATTTTATTATTATTTTTTTTATAGATATTTCCCCCTTATTTTTTGAGTGTCTTTACCTCTATCGATTTCCCTTATCGGGTGTTCACCTCAACGCTTTTCTTCCCCTCCTCTCATGGAGAGGGAATATTATAACCTTACCCCTATATCTCCATTTTTTATGTAGTCCTATTTATTCCGCTTTGTTTTGTTCTTATTTCTAAATTGGATATTTGTATTAATATATCTCTTTATTTGCAATTCCCTATGGAAGGAAAGGGATCAAATACCCTGAGGATAATGTGAATATATATTATAGTGATAATATATATTATAAATAATAGATGAAGTTTAATAGATATAGGAATAAATATAAGTAGGAAATTATATTATATATTAAAAGCCCAGTATAAGTCACCTAATACTCCAAATATAAAAGGGAAGCTATAAGTGAAAATAAATATAATTAATAATATTTAAAATTAAATAGGAAGAATATATAAGAAACAAACAGATATGAGGAAAAAAAGTGAAAATATATAGGAAAGAATAAAATATATATATATATCAAATTGCAGCTGTTGTATGTGTCCAAGTAGAATCAACTGTGCTTATGAGAAGAAATGTGAGTAGGAGATATATCCGGATAAGTTAAGAAAAATCGAAGTGTGGCAAAAATAATAGAAATGTAAACACTGATGAGGGAGATAGGGAGCTTAATTCTATACTGAAAATGAGAGGAGGAGATGGATTTTTTGGTAAATAGTGGAAGATAATAGAAATAATAGATAATAATAATAATAAGAATTTAATAATAATAAATAATGAGATAAATAATAATAATAATAATAATAATAGATAATAAATAATAATAATAAATAAGAATAATAATAATAATAAAAATAAAAATATGAATAATAATAATAAAAATAAAGAAGATAATAATAATAATATGAAAAAAGTAATAAGTAATAATAATAATTGAATAATAATAATGAATAATAATAATAATAATAATAATAATATAATGGAATAATAATAATAAAGATTAATAATAAATAAGTAATAACAATAATATAATTCATAAAATGATAATTTAATAATAATAATAGATGAATAATAATAAAATAATAAGTAATAATTAAATAATAATAATAATATAATAATAATAATAAATAATAAATAAATAATAATAATATATAAGTAATAATAATAATAATAATATTAATAATATAATAATAAAAGTAATAATAGATAATAATAATAATTAATAATAATAATAATAAGTTGGAATAATAATAATAATGAATAATAATAATAATAGGAGTAAATAATAATATAATAATAATCGAATAATAATTAATAATAATAATAAGTAAAATTGAATAATAATTAATAATGTATAATAATAGTAATAGATAATAACGAATAATAATAATAATAATAATAATAACGATAGCAACCAATAATAATAATAAATAATAATGAATAATAAATAATAATAGGATAAATAATAATTAAATGAGGATAAAAGTAAGGTTAATAATATAATAATCAATAATAATAATAATAAGAATAATAATAATAATAATAAGAATATGAATAATAATAATAATAAAAATTTGATTAAAATTAATAATAAATAATAATAATAATAATAATAGATAATAATAATAATAATAGATAATAAATAATAATAATAGATAATAATGGGGAATAATAATAATAATAATAATAATATATAATTAAATAATAATGGATAATAATTACTAAAATAACAATAATATCAATCAAAAGTAATCAATAATAAAATAATGATAATAAATAATAATAATGAATAAATAATAATTAATAATAATAATAATGAATTTAAATAATAAATAATAATGAGATAATCGTGATATCATGATTTATAAGATTTGAATGATTATAATGATATGATGATAATGATAATAATGGATAATAATGATCAATAATAATAATATTGATGATAATGATAATGATAATAATGATATATAGTGATTATAAATTTATTATTATGTATAATGATTATAAATTGATTAATTAATAATATAATGATATAATGATAATAATGATAATAATGATAATAAATGTTTTGAATGATTAATAATTGGATAGATAAAATGAATAATAAGATGAAAACTAAGTGATATGAAACAGAATAGAATAATGATGATAAATAATGATTAATAAGTGATCATAGATGAATGATAATGAGATAGATAAGTGATAATAAAAATAAGAAATGTAACTCTGTATAAGTATTGTGATAAAATAATGATAAGTATAATTAATGATAATGAATGATTAATAATGATAATGAAGTAAAATGATCGAGGTAATAATAATAATAATAATAATAATAATAATAATAATAATAATAATAATAATATAATTAATAATAATAATAATAATAATAATAATAATAATTAATAATAATAATAATAATAATAATTAATAATAGTAATAATAATATAATAATAATAATATTTATATAATAATAATAATAATAATAATAATAATAATAATAATAATAATAGAAATAATAATAACTAATAATAATAAAAAATAAAATATAATAATAATAAAATTGAATAATATAATAATAATAATTAATAATAATATATAATAGGAATAATAATAATAATAATAATAATAATAATAATTAATAATAATAAAATAATAATAATAATAATAAAATAAGAATAATAATAATATATAATAATAATAATAATAATAATAAAGTATTGACATAAAAATTTATATTATTAAATGCTACGAAATTATTTTTGCTATTATTATTTTTATTTTATTGTTTTATTTTCTACCCCCTTCTTGATAAGGGCCCAGCCCTCGAGTGTTGTTAAAATATATATATATATATATATCGTCTTGTCTTTATAGTGAATCAGTGCAGTGTTAAGTATAAAATTTAATCATTATAGATAGGGTTTTAGGAAAATTGTGTAGGTAATAATAAATGTGCTTAGCAGTGTCTCTCTGCTAAAAGAGAAATTTGCAAAATAAATAAATTATGGGAAATTTAAGCCTAAATCACGAGAGAATTTGGCAGGCCAGCAGGCAGACACGCACGCAGGATACTAATTGTGGTTATGGAAGCGAATGAGTAGATAAATAAAGAGGATAGGGGTTTGTAGCAACTTTGACGGGTAGGTTGATGCGAGATAGTTTTGAAGATGGAATAATCATACATATGACAGATGTACCCTATACAGTTATGGATACATAGTTCCGTTATCTTTACTCCGTTTCTTTGAAAGATATTATGAAATTCGGAAAAAGTAAACCAATATTATATATTGATTAATATTATATTATATTATTATTTTTATATATATTATTATTGTTGTGTTGTTGTTGTTCTCTGATCTTCTCTTCTCACACTCATTCCCTATTTTCTCGCGATTTTGTTTTATATCTTACGGTTAGACTTTTAAATTGATTTATAATTAATTAATAAGCGCCGCTCGCACACACACACACACAACATACTATATATATCTGATTATATATAAGTATTATATATATAATATAAATATAATTATATAATATATATATATATAGATCATTTATGCAAAGAACTGTTGTTTCTGATCTCAATAAACTAATATATAAGAAATCAAATCAGTACATATCTGCTGTTGGAATGATTGCCTTTGGGAGAAACTAACCTCTCTTTTCTCTGGTTTCTTACTGCGGCAGATAAAAACTTGATTGTTTGCAACTGCTCAAAATTTCTGTTTATTCAACTTGGTATGCGATACAATCCCAAACAACTAAAGCATCTTTAAACACATAACTCAACTTTAAATACTGAAATATATATAATTATATAATAATTATTATTATATATAATATATATGTTACTAATATATTTATTATATATATTAATAATATACTATATATATAATATCATAATTATATATATAATATATATATTATTTTAAGTCAAATATAATATCAATATAATAATTAAATATAATATCAATATATATAATATATAAATATATATATAATAATTAGACAGAACGTGACTTCCTTGCTGCCGAAAAGCGAACTAGTGTACCAACTTACCGCTCCACGCGCAAAAGCTGCGCAGCACATTTGAAATGTTTTTATTTTAAGTAAAATAAAGTTTAATTATTATACAGCCATATTTCACTTGTATTTGTCTACTCACCATTGAATAGAGTATGTTAGGTTTTATATTGCAGATCACAGATCATGAACCAAATGACTGATGTCTGAACTAACACTTTGAGTCAACTGATTCAGTAAGCGATCACCACGAGGATCACAAGATGATTTATTTCTTTTGACATTTAAAATAAAGTATTTTCATAATTCCAAAAAAATTCTTGCTCGTAATATTCAGACTCACCTATCTGATTTTATTTCTTCACCAATACGTTTTTTCTATCGACCGTGACCGGAACGGGGAAACAACCCTGTGTGCGTGAGTTGTGGCGTCTCCTTATAAGCACGCTGCGGATGCTTTGCCGACCTACATTGCGGTTCAGCAGAAAATGTAGATTTGAGCCACTCTCCGTAATCTAATCTTAAAAAATCTATATAATAGTCGAAGCTTAGAAGAAGTCTTTTGAAACTCCAAAGGTATGAACGACTAGGAACTGGTAAAACAGCAACAAAATCCAAAAATACGTCTTATTTTTCTTTGAAAAAATTGCGCATCATCCCGACATACAACGAACGCTAATTTTTGAATTTAGTAACTAGGATCGATAGACGTAGAATGTAATAAACTTTAGATAAAGCAGTGATGTTAGTTAGAAATCATTTAAATTTCATTAGATAGATTTTTTTAAATATTGACAACGCAAATTGTGGCACTTATCTTGCTCGTACTTTTTTAGCAAAGGAGAGAAGATATTCCTCATTATAAATATATATTCTTTGTGGAGCTCAACAGACAAACGGTGCTTTTTGCCATGCATATTTATCTATATATTGTTATTCCATATCTTTATTTAAAAATTTTATTTGCCGTATATAAATTATACCATAATATTATTGTAAGTATAAGAAATATTATATTATCTTCTCAACGGGAATTATAATTGGTTAGTCACGAACAGCATCGTCAAGGGAATATTCTGCTCGCAATTAGTTAAAATTTTATAAATCATAACCGGGCAATTACATCTCCTATCCACCCGTTGCAGTTACCCTGTTATTTAATCATTTGTCATTACGCCCCTCACAATGCAACGTCAAATTTTAGCCCAACAACTTGAGTTATTGTAGGAACGTATTTCAAGATTGTGTTGGAAGGATGATCATCGATTGATATATTCCCATTCTATTTTCTTCCTCCTCGATCTTTCTAGTTTATCTCTACGTGCTCCATAATCGTCATTCGCCCTCACCTCGCATTCCTTTCGGTATTAAAAGGCCTATGCAGCACACACTTAATAAATTCTCCCAAATCAACTCCTCTCCATTAATGACTACATCATTCTTATTCAAGTGTACATATGCACCGCTGTCGGATCTAATGACAAACTTTAAAGGGGACACAAAAAAACTAAGTCTTAGGCAAATCACGAATCATTCATTTCACCGAATCTAACATAAATCACCACCATCACCTAGCATTCCGTCCTACTCTCAAAGAATTGTACAAATCCACCAAGTGGAAGCCTCCCGCACTTGTATTAGACGTCAGGTGTTTATCTTTTAAGCCTAAGTTTTATGACGGCCCTGCACTATTATTGTTTTCTAACTACTATTACTATACGTAGCCCTTGGGTCGCTGATGCAATTGCAGAGTATTAATTTGTTAACGACTCCCCAATTACTTAGCGTAAGCTTTCTCCATTTTGCCTCTGGGAAATTCTTTCCAGTGTTTACTTTTTTATCACAATGGCAACATTAATAAAGTTGTTTATTATCATATGTTTCGATTTCCGAGAAGACGATTCGTATTATCTGGCCATATCTGTTCCAAAGTACTTTAATTTATTACTTGTACGAAGTTAATTTCCAATATAATTCTGTTCAGTTGGTTGTTGTTAAAAGTGATAGGTTTTACTGCATGTTGCTGACCTTGGTTTAGAACTGAATCATACCTGGTATTGAATTCAGCTTAATATTGTGCTTGCTATAGTTTTTTCTATTAGAATCTTTCATTTTTGTTACTATATAAACTCTATACATAGTTCAGCAGCGTAAAAAAAATCGTAATGGTTTACTTGTATAAGGAGATCCAATTTGCTCGCTACGCACCCTTTTCACCCCCCCTAAACCTGACACATTCGTAATCATCGATCGTTTACCCTATACAACCAAATGTAGCTTTTTCCCTCTAAACGTGTTTTTCGGGTTTTTGTCTGTAGTCTTTTTCAACAATTTTCGATGTCAAACCTGTTTTTTAATTCTCTACTTAACTTCCGTGATTTTTTCCGAATGCTTCAACTCTACATTGGCACTTTGCTGCTAAACTTCCTGGGTGTGCCATTTGTGCTTTTCTTTTCGAGTTATTTTGCATAGAATAATTAAGCTTGTTGTCTCATTTTCAATTACCCATCTTTTGTGATTTGAATAAATAATTGCTGATAATATTTTTTCCCGTTGGTGCGAGTATGAATTTCCAGGGGATATGGTATTTGGTGGTTAGAGGCATATTTTGCTTAAATGTAATTTTGTGTATATGTCATAGTTTGATCTTGTCATTCTGAACAGATCGTTTACTAAATATAATAACTTTTCGTAAAATTTTTAAAATTTTCTTTGAGGTATACAAGAACAAATTATTCTAGTATAAAGTGTATCTCGTCGCTCACTCAACTTATACATTTCCCTGAAAAATTTTTATAGTTATGGATTACGTTAGTTAATAAATAGACATTCGCACACTATTACATTTTATTCAAAATATCGTACTGCCACTGTGCGATATTTTTGCGATGGCTTTAGAAGAAGTCTTCATTCAGAAAATGTCTCACGTCAGGGAAAAAGAGATGCATTTTTTACTCATAGATGGTTCTTGCGAAAAGAAATTTTGAAGATTTACCAATAATTTTTTTGAAATTTTGTTCCAAGAACAATTCCCAAATAATGAAGAACAAAAGAAAGAAGAAGAAATAGCTAAGGAAAAGTGTCCTCTCGCCCGCCTAAGGCCCTGAAAATTTATCCCTTCGCCCAACCAGGAACCAATAATGTATTATACTCGACGCTAGTGTCAATGTATTGAAACTCAACATAATTTACAACTCTACAACACTAACTCAGTCTAAATAATGTTAGTTATTTGTGTAAATTTTGAGCAATTAAACGCTAGACTCAAGCATATAAATCTCAATATAACAATAAAAATATTAATTACATAGATGCTTCGTATTATATAAGACAAATATTAAATGAATATAGCTAATACTCCTCACCTGTCTTTTATCAAAATCAAAGTCTCGTTAGAATTACTAGCTTACGCAATTAATATTATTTTACTGCTATCTCAAACTCTAACAGCATGAGTCTCCTATGTATATCCCTAGGGTGAATATCTATCCTCTATTAATAATAAC
>JABUQX010137223.1:25000-34890 GCA_015478945.1 Trachelipus rathkii | reverse complement strand
CCATTTCCTATTTATGTGATAATTACAATCCTTATTTGATTTCCCAATGCGAAATACATCATCATCGCATACGCAATTAATATGAAGAACTATCTAAAATAAAATCAAATAAATCACAAGATTATCCGAGAGAATTATTTTTTTTTGATTTTAGATTTTTTTCCCCGGTGTTTGGCTTTCCTCTTTATTCTTTTTTATTTTTATTTTTTTTTTTTTTTAACTTTCTTTTTTTGTTTTGTTTAAACATCATGTTTTTACCTATAAAAATTTATTTATTTGTTACTATATTTTTACTTTTAAAATTTTAATATTCATCCCTTATTTTGTTTCTTTTACCATTTTGTTTTTACCTCAAAAATTTAGTAATGTTGTTACGTAATCCTTTAATCGTTTTGCATTTGATATCTTTAAAGCGTAAATGAATAAATCAGTAATAATTCAATACCTCCCTACTCCCCTTGATGCTATTGATCTAATTTGATCTCATTGCTCTACTTGATCTATTGATTAAGTCATATTTGTGTTGGTACAGTACACAAAACTGTTTATTTTATTTTGGTTTTTGTTTTCTTAAACATTTTGTTCTTTACTAAATTTTAGTTCAGTATATATGTTTATTACTTAAAAATTCATTTTTAACATTACCTTGAAAGCAGTAATACGTACGCACTATGTCATTACTTGTTCTTTCCTCCGATCTTGCTCCTTCGCATTAATTCTCATTTCTGCTTTTGTTTTTAAATTTGTATTATTCACACAACTTTGTATTTATTTGTTTTGTTTCTTTAACTTTTTTCTTTACTTAAATTTTATTTTATTTTGTTTTATTTGCTTGTAAAAGTTTTTGTTTTTCAAACAAGTTCTTCTTTATGTTTTAACTTATACAAAATTTACACTTTTACTACCCTCATCAGCAGTATGATTAAATCGTAAATAAATTCCTACTTACCCTTCTCGATGAACTCTTGATCTGATTGATTTCTATTTGTCATTGATCATTGATTCACGTTCAATATATTTGTCTATATAACACCAAAATGTTTATTTTATTTTTGTTTTGTTCTCTTTAAATTTTGTTTTTATCTAAAATTGTAATAGATTATGGTTATACTAAAAAAAACTTTTATTTATTTTGTTTTGTTTCTTTAAATTATTTTGGTTTTTACGTAAAAATTTATTTCTTTTTTATGTTTATAACTTAAATATTTGTATTTTTATACTAAAGCAGTCAATCAGGTATCAGAACTGTCTTCCAGCCACATTCTATCCTTCCCATGATCCAGTTAGATCTATGATCGAAGAAAAATATTAATCTATAGATTATGACTAGATATTCTTCCGCAATGAAAAATTTTATTGTATTTGTTTGTTTTCTTTTCATTCTTTTTGTTTCTAGCCAATTTTTCTTTTATCAGTTCTATAACTAACTTTTGTCTTTTACATACCTAAGCAGTAAATCGTATAACGTAAATTCAAACTGCCCTCCATCACCCTCTACCGCTGCCCTGATCTCTGAGTCTATTTGATTCAAGTCAATTTTATATTTCACAAATTTTAGTTTTATTTTTGTTGTTCTTTTAACATTATGGTTTTTACTATAAAATTATTACTTTGTTTTATTGTTTCTTTAACATTTTGTTTTACTAAAATTATATCTTTTTATGTTTATAACGTTAAACAGCATTATTTTACATACCTTAACGCAGTAAATCAGTATTTGAGTATTCAAATGCCTTCATACCCTTGCTTCCTAAACTAATAAGCATTTTTTTGGAAATTTATTTTGTGTCTAATTTATTTTTAAGCTGTTCCAATATCAAGATCTTGATTTTTCATATCCTTATATGTAATTGATTGCTGTTTTATGTCAAAACATTTTTGTTTTTACTAAAAATGTATCTTTTTATGTTTTTCACTTTAATATCTGTAGTTTATGCTTTTCTTTTCGTTTCTTGTAAATATTTTGTTTTTCTAGAAAAATAATCTTTTTATGATTTATATGACATTAAAGTATTTGTGTATTTTTACAACCTACAGCAGTAATCAGTAATGCAGAAACTGCTTCCAGGCCTCTATCCTTCCCTGGTCTATTGATCTATTGATGTCTAAGTCGATTCGCATCTGAGTTCTATTGCACATTAAAGTTATTATCTTGTTACATAAACAAGTAAAACTTTTTATTTTGTTTGTTTTCTTGTAATCATTTAGGAACTGTCAGTTTATAAATGTTATGTTATTACTTAAATTTTGTTATTTTACATACCCTTAAGCGAGTAAATCAGTATGTTGATCCCTAGACCTTCTCATCCTCTCCTACATTCCATTCATTGAGAGTATTGATTCTGATTGAGTCTATTGATTAGTCAATCATTTGTATTAATTACACAACTTTATTTTTTGTGTTGTTTCTTTAAACTTCATGTTTTACTAAAAAAAATTTATTTATTTTTGTTTATTTGCTTAAACATTTTGATTTTCTTCGAACGCTTGAAATTTGCATTGCGTTTACTGGCCTGTAAAGCAGTGATCAGTAAGTCAGTAATCAAGCTGCCCGCCAGTCACCCCATACCCTTCCATGATCTATTTGATCTATTGAATCGTTACATGATTTATTGACTCTAATTATTCAGTCTAATTTGTGATAATTATCCAAATTGGTATTTATTTGTTGTTGGTTATTTTTAACAATCATTTTTGTTTTTACTAAGAAATTATTCTTTTTATGCAAAAGCAAAGAAATGGGCATTGTTTCTTACTATAAACAGTAATCGAAGCTACATCAGTGCATAAGCAGTAAGTCAGTAACTTCGAGTAGATAAGTTGCATCAAGTACCCGTCCTACGCCTTCCTCATGATTCGAGCTTGTCTATGTACTTTGAGCTATGAGTATTGTATCTATGATTCAAGTAATTTTTGATATAGACATAACACAAACTTTATTTATGTTTTTTGTTAGTTTTCTATAACTTTTTATGTTTTTCCAGTAAAATTATTTATTTGTTTTTATCTTAAAAAAAAAAGATTTTCTGGTTGAGACTGTTACAACTTTCCTATAATGATTTTGAGTGTGTTTTGTTATAAGTAAAATTTTGCATTTATTAGTTAAATATTGCTATCAGTAAATAAAACCAATCACCTCACCCATTCTATTCTATGTTGGTTTGATGTTGTTGTTGAAATGCTGCGTTTGAATAACATAACACAAAGACTTTTTATCTTTATTTTTTTTGTTCGTAAAACATTCGTTTTACCTTTCAGTAAAATTTAGTATTGATTTTCACTGATTTTAAATCCACTTGGTTTTTACTAAAATTTACAACTTTTATTTCTATACGTTTAAACAAAATTTGGCATTTTTTACTTACATTTTAAGATCGAGAATCAGTAACATCCACACCACACCACTGGTACGCCAGATAAATCGAGTAGATTCATAAAACCTCAGCCGACACGATGACTGAGGCGTTATACTCTGAGCTATTGATTATGTGTTCAAATCAGTATTTTGATAAGTACATACAGTATAAAACTTGATTTTATTTTGTTTGTTTTTTTGTTACAATTTTTACTATAAAATTTTTTATTTTGTTTTGATTGTTTTTACTATAATTTTATTTATTTTTGTTGTATTTCTTTAAAAGATGTGTGTGTTTTTACTAAAAATTGTATTCTTTTTATTGTTATAACTTAACAGCATCTTTGCGTTTTTACACCTACTTAAGCAGTAAATCAGTAATCAGGAATCAACTGCTTGCCATACACCATAAATTGCGTGATCCATGATCTATTGATTAGTAGATCTTTGATTCAGTCTATTTTGTTAACATATCTCACTTTTATTCATTTGTATACTTAAATTTTGCATTTTCTACGTACCCATAACGCCAGGTAATGCGAACGATCAAGTAAAGCAAACGTCATCAGTCAACGTACCCTCTCTACTGCCTGATCTATTGATCTATGATCTATTAGCTATCATCTAATTGACTCTATTTGCTGTCATATATAAGTATCTTGTTTGATACGATTAACATAAAAATCATTCTTTTGCATGTAGCTTTGTTGTTAGATGTGCCGTTGTTTGTTGTTTCATTTGTTTGCAGATTGTTGATGTTGTTAGTTGTTAATGTAGCTTTGTTGGTGCATTTTGTCTGCGGATGTTGATAGTTGTTGGTGTGAATTGTACGTTTGTTTGTTGCTGTTGTTGTTGTTGTGTTTGATGTTGTTGGTTGATGAATGCTGGTTGTGTTGTTGTGTTGTTGTGTTGTGTTTTAATTTTTTGATTGTTGTTGTTGTTGTTGTTGCGTGTTTGTTTGTTGTTGTTGTTGTTGTTGTTTGTGTTTTTGTTTGTGTTTGTTGTTTTAACGATATTCATAATTCAAGTTTAATGAACGTATCCACACGGTTTGTTAATACATATTCTTCGATAGGTGTAATGGTTATTTTGCATTAATTGTATTATTGAAGAGGGTAAACAAAAATCAGTATCATCCTACTATCTGAACAGACTCGCATTCGTTACAAGTAACTAAATATTAAAAGTTTCAACTTCAAGGAGAGGACGGCATAGCAATCTCAATCTTTTCTATACACAAACCCTTTCAACTTATTATTATTATATTATTATTATTATTATTATTATTATCATTTTTATTGATATGATTATTTTTTATTTATTATTTTATTATTCTATTATTTATTAATATATTATTTATATATTATATTTATTTTATTATCTATTATATTCTACTTAGTATATATAGTCACTATGTATGTTTAT
This sequence comes from Trachelipus rathkii, assembly GCA_015478945.1. Classification (NCBI taxonomy): domain Eukaryota; kingdom Metazoa; phylum Arthropoda; class Malacostraca; order Isopoda; family Trachelipodidae; genus Trachelipus; species Trachelipus rathkii. Next base: position 30,110 of record JABUQX010137223.1, on the reverse strand, counting down.
GAACATACTCAAACCTGACACATATACTGCACCAACTCACCACAATCACATCATACAGTTACACCCACACCTGATTATAGACACGGTTTACTTAGTACAGGCTGCAATCATCGTACTATTACTGATCACATTGACTGCTTTTCGTATGTGTCAAGCAGATGTGTAACTTTTTCTAGACGTCGCTGGAAGATATTTATGATCGTTTTTTCAAATTTATTAAAGATTTTGTTTTTGTTATGTATTTCTTTTACGTTTCTATTATTTTAAAATAAAAATTTGTAAGTTAAGTTATTATAAAATAGAAATTGAGTTTGATACTCAAGCGGTTTTTACCCTCCATATAGGTTTTTTTTTTTTTTTTTTTCCTTTAAGTTGTAGTCAAAGTTCCCAATTATTTACCAAAGATAAAAATGGTAAATATAATATGTTCGTTCGAAAAATTTTTTTTGATGGTTCAAGTCTCTTTATCGATGTTTTTTACCCTATATCGATGTTTACTTCATCTTTCTACGTGGCTTCTGGTTGGCTAAATTGATGGGAAGGATAAATTATTAATAATCATTGTTCGATATATCCGTATCAAAAGCTATGTCCGAGTTTGAAATCTGGATCCTGGGTCCTGGAAGGATTCGCGAAACTGGTATGGAAGTGATCTGTGCTGGAATGGGAAAAGATGCGTATTTCTGGAAATGGAATCCTTGGCGAAAAATTAAATTAAAAAAAAAATGACATAAAAAAAAGAATAACTTAAAAATTATAAATTCTTAATTTACTTGTTTTTGGATAGTAAAATATATTATATATATATTAACTATATATATATTTCAGCTCCGTCCATGTTCGTTACCAGGATTCAGGTTCCTCCAATGATAGCTCTGTTGAATACGGCGATATATCGAACAAATGTTTTAGTAATTTTCTTTATCGATTTATAGTTTTTTCGGTCAAAGGAGCACGTTCGAAAGTGATTTAAGACATGTATAGGTTAAAAACATCGTAATCGATTGAAACGCATCAAAATGATCTATCGAGTATTTATATAACTTCTAGGAATCAAAAAAACTTTTGGGGAAACCCTTGAGTTGCTCAAAATAATAAATAAAAACTACTTTAACCATATATATTTAGTTATAGAAAACGTAAAGAGAATCATAACAAAGAAATGTTTATAGTAAATCTGTGACAAGATAAATATTTCTCAACGAGCTTAGAAAAATGTTACAATATGCTTGAATTCATGAAAACAGCGTATGTGGTCCAGTGTAGTTACGATGATTGCTGGTTACATGTATTAGTAAATGTCTATAATTATTGTGTGGTGTGGTGTGTAGTGTGTGTCATGTGTGTGTTGTGTGCTTGTTTGTGTGTGTGTGTGATTAGGTTTTGTTATGTTCATAACATATATAGTTGATATATACATAATAATAGTATAATAATATAAATATAATAATTATATAATAATATATATTTATTATTATATAATATATAATATATAATTAATATAATAATATAATATAATAATATTATAATAATAATAATAATATAATATAATATAATAATATATTTTGAGCGGTTGTGTGTATAGTAAGATGAGATTGCTATCCGTCTTTCGGCTGACACATTGTTGTACTTGTCATAGTACATGTTAAGAATTGTGTATTGTCAGTTAGGATTAGGATGATCTGATTTTTTGTTAGTTTCAAATTACATGTGTTTATATGCAAATTAACATTCATCTGTGTGTAGAGATATAGTTTTGAAAAAGTCTTGCATATTATAAGGTTATTTGAACGTATGGTATACATGACAACACAACACCACAACAACACACACAACAACAAACAACAACACAACAACACACTCACAACCAACACAACACAAACACAACACACAACATAACACAACTTAACACAACAACACATCAACACGACAACAACACAGCAACAACAACTAACTTTCCACACACCAACAACTGCAACAATGCACAACACAGCTACATTTCTCAACGAACACAACATTCAACAGTGCAACAATGCACAAACAAAGACGACATTCAACACAACGAATACATTTCCACAAAACATTCAACACTGCAACACATGCAAGAACAAACGCCGATGTCAACAACATAGCTACAGCAAGAATCTTTTATGTTATTGTTATGCAAAAAGATACTATAATATGTATGATCAATAGATCAATAGATCTGTTAGATGAATAGATCATGGAACTATATATCATGGAGGTTAGAAGGGGAGAGGGAGATTTAGTGTTGATATCTGCTTTACCTTTTTATGATTTAGAATATGTAAAAGGCAAATGTTTTAACTGTTTATAATTAACTTATGTTGGTGAATATGTTAGTACAAATATGGACGGGATAACAGGAGAATGAGATTGGTAGGAAGGCGTTTGATTTTTATTTATTGAATTACTGCTTTAAGGTATGTAAAATTGCAAAGTTTTTAAGTTATAATTATAAGAGCTTTAAATTTTCAGTAAAAAAAGATCTTAATCCAATAAAACAAAATAAATAAATTTTTATCAGTAAATTAAATAAAAATAGGTTCAATAGATAAACCAAATGTTTAAAGAACACAAAACAAAATAAATAAATGTTTTTGTGTTATGTTTTTACATAATATGATTTTGATCATAGATCAATAGCATCATAGATCAATAGATATGGATTGTAGGGGCATGGATGGTTGCTTTGATTTACTGATTTTAGCTGATTATGCTTTCTGATTTTAGGGATTACTGATGATGCTTTAGTATTGTGAAATGCAAAGGTCTTTAATGAGATTTCACATAAAAGTTTAATTTTTGTCAAAGTTCGGAAAAGCGAATAAATTTTTTAAACCAAATAAACAAAGTAGATTAATCTCTATTGTAAACCCATTCATTAAAGAACAAACAAAATAATAAAAGTTAGTGAAGTTCTGATATGCAAAATACTGGAATGAAGCATAATCAATAGATCAAGTAGATCACGAATGGTAGGAGGGTTTGGAATGGTGTTGATTTACTACGTTTTACTCGATTTGCTTGACGGGTAGAAACCTTATAAACTTATAGTGTTTGTCTTCAAAAATGAGGATAAAATTTTTAGTAAAAACAAAATGTAGCAAAAAAACAAAAATAAGTAAATTTTTATAGTAAAATAACAAAATAATAAATTTAACAGTAAAATAATTTTTCAAGAAAACAAAAAAATAATAAGTGTGGTCTGATCTTAACCAAATATGACTTGAATAATACATCAATAGTCAATAGCTTCAATCGGCTCAATGTCATAGATCATGGAAGGGCTAGTGAGGGTGTTGGATGATAGTTTGATTACTGTTACTGATTTCACTGATTAGCCACTTTTAGCTAATTAACTCATTTATTTGATTTTACTGCTTTAGGTATGTAAAATGCAAAAATTTAAGTTAAACATAAAAGAATTATAATTTTTTTAGTAAAACAAATGTTTAAAACAAAACAAAATATAAAGTTTTGTGGCACTAAAAAATATGGACTTGAATCAATAGATCAATAGTCAAATAGCTCATAGCTCATGGATCATGAAGGGGAGGAGGTATGGAGTGCATTTGATTTATATTTATCTTGATTTACTGCTTAAGGTTATTGCTAAATGCAATTTTTTGGCGAAAAATGTTTTAAGCAAATGAAACAAAATAAAATTTTTTAGTAAAACATTATGTTGAAGGAACCAAACAAAGAAATAATAAAGTTTTGTGTTATATGTATACAAAAATATGACGGAGATCATAGATCAATTAGATTCATGGAAGTGGAGGGTGGATGGAGGCAGTTGATAACGACTTTATGATTGACTTGCTGTTAGGTATGTAGAACTACTATAATTTTAAGTTTATGAATACATTGAAAAGAATAAATTTGTTAGGTAAAACAGATGTTTAAAGACACAAACAAATTATTGAAATGTTTAGTGTTGTGTATTACAAATATAGCGAATCATGATCAATAGACTCAATAGATCAAATAAAGATCTGAGGAAGGAGTGCTGGAAGGCAGTATTGATTTTACTGATGGGTTACTCTGATTTATGCTTTAGTGTAGTGCTAAAAATACAAAATTTAAGTTTTAAATAAAAAATAAATTTTTAGTTAAACAAAATGTCGATCAAGAAACAACCAGAAATAATAATGATTTTCAGTTACATACACAACAAGAATCAACCTTGTAGAAAAAACACAAATGAGTAATTTGAACCACAAATAATAAAAGTTGAGTTAGTTATATTACAACATATGACTTTTGATCATAGAGAATTAGTCACTAGATTTGATCAAGATCTGGAAGGGTTAGGAGGGTATGGAGGGCAGTTTGGTTTACTGATTTTACTGATTTACAGCTTTAAGGGATGTAAAAATGCAAATTTTTTTAAGTTAATAACCATAAAAAGTAATAAATTTTTTAGTAAACAAAATGAATTAAGAATAAGGAAATAAATAAATTTTTTATAATAATAAATATTTAAAGAACAACAAAAATAAATAAAGTTTTGATACTTAAAATTGACTTACATTGACTCAACAAAAATTTTCTAGTCTCTTTCCTCTGGTTAAGGTAGTGAGGAGTGGATGGAGGGCGTTTGATTTTATTGTATTTTAATCTATTTTACTGCTTTAAGGTTGTAAAAGAGCAATTTTTTTAAGTTATAAAGGTAAAAAGTTTATTTGTTATAAAAAACAAATGTTTAAAGAATCAAAACAAAATAGATAAAGTTTTATTTTATTAAACAATATGACTTTAATCAATAGATCAATAGATCAATAGACTAATGGATCACGGGATGGAGGTGATTGATTTACTGATTTACTGAGTATGTAAAACATAACAATAATGAATGGTATACAAAAAGTACAATAAAAAGAATAAATTTTTTGTTATAAAAACAAATTGTTATTTAGTAATAACAGAAATTATAAATTTTTTAATAAAAGACATAAAATGAATGGATTTTCTTTAAAAGGCAGAAAATGTTGATTAGTGAATACAAAAAAAAAAAAAGAAAAGAAAAAAGTTTTTAAAATATAAAGCAAATTAAAAAAAATTTAAACACAAGTAAATGTAAAAA
>JABUQX010137223.1:10000-12500 GCA_015478945.1 Trachelipus rathkii | reverse complement strand
TCATTACGCCCTGTTTTAAAATGGACATAAAATTCTGAATTATCAGCCGATTTTGAACCTATAAACACAAATCGGATTTTTGTTCTTCTAAAACGTTGTTTTTGCTTTTCAGTGGCGTAGTCATTTTCAGAATACCATTATTAAACCCATGTTTTCGACATTGTATCAACTCTCAGAATTTTTTTCGAAATGACTTCAAACTTGAGATATGAATATATGGGACCATTACCTGCTCAGCGTTGTCCAATTTTTAAACCCACTTTTTTTTGATTTTAAAATGAAAATTGCGATAAATTTTTCTTGTTTAAGTGAAGGGATGAAATTATTTAGGCATATATATCGAGAAAGATGCACATTTTTACTTAAATAATTTCTTTGTATATGCATTAGCGTTGGATTTGTCCTTGGAACAAATTTTCAAAAAAAATATTTTTTGGAAATTTTTAAAAAAAATTCTTTTGAGTATACAAAAAATTATCTAAGTAAAAGATGCATCTCCCTGTTTATACAAGCCCTAAAAATTGATGTTGATCGGATGAGTAGAAAATTAATATATCAATTTTCACTTTCCGAAAATTCAAACGTTTGAAAAAGTGAAATATTGAGATGCTTTTTTTCTACCTGTCCGATCAACATCAAATTTCAGGGTTTGTAGAAAATCGGACGAGATGCATTATTTTTACTTAGATAATGTTTTTGTATACTCAAAAGAAATTTTTTTAAAAATTAAAAAAAATTTTTTTGAAAATTTGGTTCCAAGAACAAATCCAAAACTAATTCATATACAAAGAAATTATCTAAGTAAAAATGTGCATCTCTCCCACTACATACGCCCTGAAAATTTTATCCACTTCGCAAGAACAGGAAAAAAATTATCGCAATTTTTCATTTTAAAATCCCCAAAAAGTGGGTTTTGAAATTGGACAACGCTAAACACAAAACTCAAAATCGAAAAAGGTACTGTGACTTTTGTAGATAATGGACCCATCTATGCATATCTCAAGTTTGAAGTCATTTCGAAAATAATTCTGGGAGTTGATTTGAAATGTCAAAACATGGGTTTGAAAATTGAAAATCCTGAAAGAATGACTACAGACACAGGAAAACACCAGAAAACAACGTTTTAAAGGGCAAAATAATCTACAGTTTGGTGTTTATAGGGTCAAAATTGGCTGATAATTCCCAATTTTATGTCCATTTTTAAGGGGTGAAAATTGGGCACTGAACTTAATAGTCAGTTGCACCTAATTTTTAAATAAAATTAATTTTAATTTTTAATAGAATGTTGCTATGTTATTTATGAAATAGTTAATAAACTGTAATAATTAGTTAATTAACTTTTTAAAAATTATAAAAAGGCAAGTTTAAGAATTAAAATGCAATTTTATGGCAGTTAAATATTGCTAGAAATTTCTTATCATATATATATATATATATATATATATATATATATATATATATATATATAGTTATATATATATATATATATATATATATATATATATATATATATATATATATATATATATATATATATATATATATATATATATATATATATATGGGATGTCGCCAGCTTAAAATTCTTATATAGATGTATATATATATATATATATATATATTATATATATATATTATATATATATATATATATATATATATATATATATATATATATATATATATATATATATATATATATATATATATATATATATATATATATATTAATATATATATATATATATATATAAATATATATATATATATATATATATATATATATATATATATATATATATATATATATATATACATATATATATATATATAACTGATCTTTTAATGTGCTTTATCCCCTATGCAGGGTAACACGGGGAGACCACAGGAAATCGAACTCTAAGGCCGGCTATCCCAAACCAGCGCCACCAACGTGTTCGCAGTAGAGTTAATTCTTGCCCCAGGTAGATAAAACTCCAACTGCTACGCGGAGGATTTGAACCAGCATCCTCCTCTTATATATATAAATATAGTATATATAATATATAAAATATATATATATATATATATATATATATATATATATATATATATATATATATATATATATATATATATATATATATATATATATAAAAAAAAGACATAATACTAGAAACATTTTTATGGGTAATTAAATGATTAATATTTAAAAATAAAATATTTTATTAAAACAATAGAATGTCAAATACAATATGCAATGATGGAAAATTCACAATATAGAGCAGTTGCAAAATTGATATTAAAAAAGTAATTTCCTTGGGTTTAAGGCAAATTTATCAACTACTGTTTGAATAAAATAATCATAATTGTCAAACAAATTTTCTGTGCACACTCATCATAGCCAACCCGTTTAACCTGTCATCTTCCATAGTACTTAGAAGCCAAGTCTTGATCCTTCGCAGAGTACCTAAAGAGAGCTCTACTGTACTGGTGGTGCATGGCTGGGCGAGTAGTATCA
>JABUQX010137222.1:0-14093 GCA_015478945.1 Trachelipus rathkii | reverse complement strand
AGGGTTTAGGGAATGGATTACGAATCAAATTATGTGTTGCTATGTTAAAAATTAAGATTAGTGAGGCTTGGATGGAGAGGAAGGTGAATTTGAAGGAAGTGGGTAAGAATTAAGAGTGAGAAGAAGTTAAGTGAGCAAGACAAAAAGGATAAGTATGTAAGAGCGCTCGCTAGTTAAACGGTTGAATGTGACTTTAATATAGAATATACTGAACAAATCTGGGGCAAATGAAGGAAGCAATTGTTAGTGGTGCAAAGGAAAGTGTGTGGTGTGCAAAGTAGGAAGTAAGAATGGTTAACAGCGAATGGTGAATGAAGAGGTGATGAAAGCGGTTAAAGTAAAAAAGAAGCGTGGCTTTTGAATGTACTAAAAGCAAATGAATGAAGTTTCAAAAGAAAAGATGCTTGGAATTAAATAAGGAGGAAAAAAATAAATACTAAAAGGGTGCATACGTTAGTAGGAGAAAACAAGAAAGGTAAAATGACCAGATTTGGAAAGAAGGAAGGTAAATGAATGAAGAGACATCCAAGGAAATAGGAGACTCTTCTGAAGGAAGCGCGAAAGGTTGAATGAGATAAGGGGAATCTGCTTAGAAATAATGAGAATAGGGATGGTGGCTTTTGTAACTGATGAAATGGATGTTGAGGGGATTGTGGAAAGAACACCTCGAAAATCTGCACACAATATTAACAGTAATGATGAGGTGTAGTGAATGGTGTGTGGTTTTGATGGATGCAAGAAGGAATATGGTATGTTGGGAATGAGGGTATTTAGTAAGGGAGGAGTATGGTAGAGTGAGGAAAGTTGAAAGAATGGTAAATCTGCAGGTATAGAATGAAATTACTGGTGAAATATGATCAAAACAGGATGCGAGATGGTGATTGATTGGATTTGGAACTGGTGTAAAGCGTTTATGAGAGTATAGTTCCAAAGGATGGAGAAAGCAGTAATAGTACCCTTAATATAAAGGGTAAGGAGAAAAGGGGAACTGTAAAAATATAGGGAATAAGTTTATTGAGAGTGTTGTAGGGAAGGTATATGCTGGTATTTTGGATTAAAGAGTCGTCGAGTGACTGAGGGACGGGTTGGTGAAGAAACAAAGGTGCGTTTAGGAGGTGTAGAGGATGTGTGGATCAAATCTTTACATTGAAACCAAATGATTGAGAAAAATGAGGAGAGAGAAAGAATAAATTATATTTAGGTTTTATGGATTTACAACAGGCTTATGTGATAGGAGTTAATAGGGAAGCTTATGGCAGATATTAGTGAATTATGGTGCTTGGTTGGTAGGCTTGCTGAATTGGAATCAAAAGTATGGATTGACGATAGTGAAGCGTGTTAAGAATAAATGGAGTTGTCAATGGTGATAGGTTTAGGATTAATAGCGGAAGTGAGACAAGGATGTGTTATGTCTCCTGGTTATTCAATGATGCTATAATGGATTGGGAGATTATGAAAGAAGTTCGAGGTGGAGAGATGGCAGGAAATGGTGTTAGGAATGTGGAGAATGGAGAAGGAGTGAGGTAGCCCTACTATATGCGGATTGATTGGTTCTGATTGTGAGCAAATACCTGAAGAGAGTTTGGAGGTTAGTTAGAGAAATTTGGCACACTGGTATGTAAAGGAGGAGTTAGGAAAGTAAAACGTAGATGAGAAGTAAGAGTTGGTATGTGAGTGAGGACCAGTCCATTCAGATTAAGTTATGTTAGATGAATGAGCAAGTGGAGCAAGATGTCATGAGTTTAATATTTTTAGGGTAATATGATTGGATGAGAAGGAGAACGGATGATGCGAGTAGATGTAGGAAGTTGGTGAAATTGGCAGGGAAGGATTGCTGGGTGCATTAAATCGTTGGCTGAATGAAAGACTAAGTCTTTAGAGTGCCTGAAGTCATTACATGAGGGTAATGTGAATACCTGTGTTATGTTATTGGTGAGTAGACTATAGTCTGAATAAGAAGATAGATCTAAAGTTCAATGGTTCAGAATGGACAATCTTAGGGCATGCTAGGTGTATGAAAAGATTAAAAAAATGATGAATGAACGTATTAGAGAGTTGTTGTGGTGTGAAGAAATAGGTGTAAATGAGAGGATAAATAAATGAAAGGTTGTTCGAGTGGTTTGGTCATGTTTGGAAAGATGAATGATTAGTCGGGTTGGTTAAGCGGATTATTATAGTGGAGAGTGTGTTGTTAACCGACCGGCTGTGGAGACCGAAGAGAAAGTGATTGAGTCGGTGAACGAATCTCTGAAGGAGAGAAATGTGAGGAGTTTGGCAGAGGCCGCAGAATTTAAGGTGCATGATAGGAGAGAATGGCGGGTTGTATTGGGGTATGGTTGTTGGCCCACCTGGGCCAAGGGATGAACCTTACACTGACGATTTACCATCAGTGAGGGTCCGTTTCGCGGTTCCCATTGTAAGCTCTAGCTGTGGATTTTCTGTCTGTGACGATTTCTCACTAATTAATTGTACAGAGGGGCGGTAAGGCTGGCTTTCCTTTCTCGACTTTTGTCATATTCTTCTACTGCTTTTTCTTTTCCGATGCATGCTGACGCAACCTTACCCCCAGTCTTGGGGGCAAAGAGGAAGATAAAGAAGAAGAAAGAATAAGAAGAAAGAAATAATTAATATATATATATATGTATATATATTATATATAGTATATATATATATATATATATAATATATATATATATATATATAATATATATATTATATATATATATATATATATATATATATATATAATATACATCACCCACCTTCTTTCCCCAACTGGTGGCAAGGTGTGTCACATTCACTGGCAACAGAATAGTAAGAAGAATATGACGCACGTTGAAAAGAAAGCCCAGCCTTACCCTTTACACCTTTAAGTGAGAATTTGTTGCAGTCAGAAAAATCCACCCTAGGGCTTCACGGGACTGCAACGGGCCCTCACTATGGCATCTCGTCAATGTAGAATTCATCCCTTGGCCCAGGTAGGCCACAACAATACCCCCTCACAAAACCTCGACATTCATCCTGTTATGCACCTTTTTTCTTGCCTCTACCAAACTCTCATTCCTCTCTTTCAGGCATTCCTTTACTGACTCTCCAATTTTTCTTCGGTCTCCCAACCGGTCAATTTCCAGCACACTCACCACTATATATCCGCTAAACCAACCGACTGTCATCCATCCTTTCCACATGACCAAACCATCTTGATGTACTTTTAATTATTCTCTCATTTACTCCTTTCTTCACACCACAACAACTCCTTAATACGTTCATTCCTCATTTTTATCAATTTTCGGGCATACTAATAGCACCCTAATTCTCAATCTGAAGCACATTGTACTTTAGATCTATACCTCTTATTCCAGACCATAGTTTCATTAAGATTTCATTAAGTACATTAACACAGGTAACAACATACCCTCATGTAAGACCCTGCCACACTCAAGACTTAGTCCCTTTACATCCACCACGGTTTTAATTGTACCAGCCACCTTCCTACCATTTACAACTTTCCTACTACACTCGGCATCATCCGTTCCCTTTTCATATAACATATATCCTAAATATTTAAACTCTGACACTTGTCCCAGTTGCTTACCATCCAAAATAACTTCACACCGAGGACTGCCCTCACTCACAACCATAACCTTACTCTTATCTACGTTTACTTTCAAAAAAACCGACCGGCTGGGAAACCGAAGAAAAAGTGGATTGAGTCAGTAAAGGAATGTTTGCCGGTGAGGAAATGTGAGTTTGGCAGAGGCGAGAAGAAAGGTGCTGATAGGAGAGAATGGTGGGTTGTAAGGGGATATGGTTGTCGCCCACCTGGGCCAGGGGATGAACCCTACACTTGACGATTTACCATAGTGAGGATCCGCAGCGGTCCTGTGAAGCTCTAGTTTGGAGTTTCTGACTGCGACGAGTTCTTACTAATTAATGGTAAGGCTGGGCTTTCATTTCGACTTTTGTCATATTCTTCTACAGCTTTTCTTTTCCGATGCTTGTCACGCACCTTACTCCCAGTCTTGGGAATAAAAAGGAAGATGAAGAAAGAAAGAAAGAATAATAATAATAAATTTTTTTACACATGTTAAATATTTTAACTAAAATAAATTAATAAAAAAAAATAATCTATCATGTGGTATTTTAGGAATGAATTAAAATTAGTTTTATGTCTAATTCTTTCAATTATCAAAGTTGGAAAATACAGGTCAGCTAGATCAAACTGCATTGGTGTCTGTTGAAAGGGTAGCATCATCAGTCATTTTTTTTGCATGGAAAGGAATTCAAATACACAACTTCACAAATAATTCTTGTATTTTGAACAATTGTTACTTGAAATGTAAATGTTATATGTATTAAAGGTAAACATAAAAACCGATGGTGCTCTTACAATGTTTCAGGATGAAAATTTGGGATTATATTAGAAGAAATCTATTGCATCTTTATGAGGCAATAGGCACGTGGTCAAGAAATAAGATTTATATTTGACTTCCTCAGAAAGATCAATAAACAATCCTTGGTCGCAAGTAAAACTAGAGAATTAGTCTGACTGCAGAAGATTTCCATTGTAGAAAAGTTTTGATATATATATATATATAGAAAAAAATTATATATATATATATATATTATATATATATATATATATATATATATATATATATATATATATATATATATATATATATATATATATATAATCTTGAGGTTTTGGGATTTTATTATATGTCTAAATATATAAAGTGTTGGAAAAACTTTTGATTGAAGGAGAGTTAGAGGTTAAAAATTTTTTACACACTTGCACCCATTTACTAAATCTTATCATTTTACTAATTGGATCTTGTGAAAATTAAGATTATAAAGTGTATTTAAATGTTTAATACCGTGGTGATATATATATATATATATATATATATATATATATATATATATATATATATATATATATATATATATATATATATATATATATATATATATATATACATATATATATATATATATATATATATATATATATATATATATATATATATATATATATATATATATATATATATATATATAGTTAAGGAGGTATTTGAAAAGTTATATAGATATATATATATATATATATATATATATATATATATATATATATATATATATATATATATATATATATATAAAATATATATATATATATATATATATATATATATATATATATATATATATATATATATATATATATATATATATATATATATATATATATATATATATATATATATATATATATATATATATATATTTAAAAATCAGATATACTTACTGTTTTAGATTTTCTTATATTGGTTCCTGTTGTATACAGGCAAATAAATAAAATTTAAATGTTTTTTTGGATTTTTTTTTTCCATGCCCTGAGGCAAAACTGTGGAGGAGAATTTAGGAATTAGTAACCATAATATAATTAGATTTAACATGAATGTGATATCTGGGCCCAAATTGCAAGCTAAAAAGGAAAAGATCTTAAGATTTCCGAAATGGCAATTTTACCAAATCTAGAGACATGTTCAATATAATTGACTGGGATAAAGAGTTTTAAAGACCAAAACTGTTTTATCATTTTGGAACATTTTAAGCAATATTTGATTAATATTCAGTCAGTATGTATTCAAGATAAACCCATTAGGGTGGCAAAGAGAGAACCTGCTTGGTATAATAGAAAGATGAGAGAGAAAATCACTGAAAAGCGGAGGTTTTAAAATATTCAAATGTAGTAACAGGGGAGATTATTTAGAAAATTATAGGAAAAATAGAAATGAACTTAACCAGTCAATAAGAAAGGAAAAATTAATTTAGCAAGGAATAGTAATAAGGACCTAAAGAAGTTTTTTTTAGCTTTTATAAATTTAAAAGTAAGAATAGGATGATTGGTCCAATTAAAATTATTGAAAATTTAGTGAGTTCAGACAAGGAGTTGGTCAACATTTTCAATGCTTATTTTGCTTCAATGTTTACTGAGGAAAGATTGGATAATAGTTTGGAGACATAGTTCTGGTATGAATTTGAAGTAAAAGATATTATATCTTTACTGGGCCATATTGACCCAAGTAAAGCTGCAGGTCCTAATGGTGTATATGATAGAATTCTGAAGGAGGGTTATACCAGCATTGCAAAGGCACTGTATTTGAATTTTATTGATCTATAATATTTAGTGAAGACCAGATGACTGGAAAACAGCATATGTTGTGCCTATTTATAAGGGAAGTAAGGAAGATTTGGGAAATTATAGGCCAGTTAGCTTAACATCTCTGGTTGTAAAAGTTTTAGAAAAGGTCATATAGAGAAATATTTGGATGATCAAGATATTGTATGACCCCAGCATGGTCATAGAAAGGGTAGGTCATGTCAGACAAACCTTTTAGAATTTATGGAATACATTACTGACTGCATTGACCAAGGAGATCCAGTTGATATTATATATTTAGACTTCAGAAAAGCTTTTGATAAGGTTGATAAAGAAGTTATTGCAATGTGGTATAAGGCTGATAAAGAAATTATTGCAATGTGGTATAGGTGGAATGATACATGGTTGGATTAAAGAGTGGTGGTGGAATAGAAAATAGTGTGTACAACTAAATGGCAATAAGTCATCATGGGAAAGAGTGAAGAGTGGTGTCCCACAGGGTTCAGTGCTGGGGCCACTTATTTATATATATATATATATATATATATATATATATATATATATATATATATATATATATATATTATATATATATATATATATATATATATATATATATATATATATATATATATATATATATATATATATATATATATATAAATGATTTAGACCAGACTTAAATGTAAGGTTTCTAAGTTTGCAGATGATACCAAAGTGGTTCAGTAAGGAACAGTGATGGATGTATAAAGATTCAAAATGATCTTGGTAAACTTCTTGGGTGGTCAGATAAGTGGCAAATAAATTTTAATAGTAAAAAGTATAAGGTTCTTCACCTAGGTTACTCAAATAAAAGTTTTAACTATGATATGAATGGGGATTGGCTAGAGTCTGTGGACCAAAAAAAAGATTTAGGTGTGATTATAAGCAGTAATTTGAAAGTAGCTAATCAGTGTTTGGAAGCAAGGAATAAAGCTTACAAGATGCTAGGTATAATATATCGCAATGCCATTTATAAGAGCAATGAAGTTATACAGTAAGTAAACTGTTTAATAGCAGGGCTTGTAGCGAGTTTCTTATAAAAAAAAAGTGAAAAAAGTGAATAAAAGTTTGGAAAAAAGTGAAAAAAAATGACTGAAATGCTGAAAAAAGTGAAAAAAGTGACTGAAATGCTGACAAAAATTACTTATTTTGAGAAAAACGTGAAAAGAATTTACAATTTACATTACTAAAATTCAATGTGACCTAACTTATTTACTATAACAACATGTTATTTACTTAATATTTTGAGATGCTAAGAACTATGAAGTAGGTTTTAAATATAAATAACTGAAGATGAAAATATATAATAATGAAATGTTAGTTTTAGAAAGTCATAATGTAAAGAAAATGGAATAATACTATACTTGAAAAAACACTTACTGTATTTGGTTACAGAAGAAACAAGCTAATAATTATAAAAATTAAGGGTAATTAAACTTTTTTGAAAAAGTCTGAAATGAGAATTGTTTTTCATTTTTCAACAGCAACCTGTAAATTTTCCACACTACGTCTTTTTTCAGATGCCTCTTTCTGAACATTACACCTTCCAGCATCGCTTGGGCTAAGCTTGCTTCACTAAAATCTTTTTCTTTAAAGCTCTCTTCAATCTTTCATTAGCCTCCAATAACAGTTTGCCTGCACCTCCACTTTGCTCTGCCTCTTCTTTTCGTAGCTTCAGCATTTGTTCATCATCAGAATTTTTTTTCCTTTTGGTCAAGTTATTTTTGTTTTCCTCTTCAGCAATTTTTTGTCTTGTTCAGCCTTTGCAGCTTCATCTTCGAGTCTCCTTTTTTTCTCTCTCTTTCTATCCAAGTAAGCAATGTATTGTTTATATGCTAAACGTTCCATGAAAAGGAGCTCTGAGTTAGAGAAATAAGGTAAGGTTTGTTATCATACATTTTAAGAGCACTTTAACAGTGATTAAAGCATTTAAAGTTCTCTCTCTGACATAGATGACCTGGTACTTATAAGAGTTCTGCCTGATGTGAAAAATGCTCTTTCCACATCTGCATTACCATGTGACAGCGACAGCGAAGCTTTTACTACTCTTTTTCAACTGTTGGAAATCTTGAAGCATTTATTGATGGATCGGTTTTATTAAATACTGATCTATAGATTTTTTTTCGGACTCTGGTTCAGCTTTTTCCAATTGTATTAGTTTCCACTCATCTAAGAGTATGTCTGTATGGATTTTCCATGGCATGACCCTAGCAATCTCAACTATATTTTGGCAGCTTTTTTTGGAAAATCTCTCATTAGGGGATAGACATGTAAATTTTTTCAACAGAGAGCTCGACACTGATGATTTTTTCACAACATGCTTAATAGATTCAACAAAATGTTTTTGTGCGTTTGCAGACAGAAAAACGTTTTGTCCTTTTCACAAACATTTTCCAAGTTTCTTAATACCTCATCAGAAAACTGGATTTCTTTCAATTGCAGTAAATGTTCAGTTTTAAAAAAAGCAGCATCAATTTTTTTTAAATCAAGATCTTTGAAAATTTCTGACTTTCAAATCCTTCCCAACAGTTTCATAACCAATGATGACAAAACAGAAAGCAAGAGATGAATTAATGGTTCTTCTTTTTGGAAGAAGCCTGTGACACTCGTAAAGATATGTGCGCTAGATATAACATAGTTAAGCTCTGCTTTCATGGTAGGTTTTTTTAACAATCTCACAATTTTCTGATATCCAGGTCTTTTAATCAGACATTTGAAACTTACATCTTCCCATTTTTAAAAATTTCAAATTTCAAAAACTTTATTCAATTATTATTTAAAATTATTTTAAACAACCTGAAAATTAAAAATTTAAACAAATTATTTACCTATGTTTTCCAGTTCTTGAGTTCAATAAATTGTTTTGTAGTTAAACCACATTTTTAATTCAGTCACAGGTAAAACAAAAGAAAAAGATATCTCCAAGTAACCTACTTGCCCCAAAAAAGTGAAGAAAAGTGAAGAAAGTGTAAAATTGCTTAAAAAAGTGAAAAAAATGACTAAGCTAAAAAAAGTGTAAAAAAAGTGAAAAAAGTGTACCACTACAAGCCCTGTAATAGCTATGTTAGGCCAGTATTAGAGTATTGTGCACAAGTTTGGGCTCCTTATTTAAGGAAAGACATAGATATGCTAGAGAGAGTGAAACATAGAGCAACAAGGATGATTTCTGGGTTTGAGGGTAAGAGCTATGAGAAGAGGCTGAAGGAATTAGGAATGTTTTCTGTAGAAAGGCGATTCTCAGAGGGGACATGATTCAAGTTTGCAAAATATTTTGATCTATTGATAATACAGACACGAATACATTCTTTATAGCTTACCATGGACAGGAGACCAGGGTGCACAGTAAGAAAATTAAGAAGGCATGCCATCTTGATATAAGAAACCATTCATTCAGTAATAGGGTAGTTAATATTTTAAATGGTTTGCCACAGGAGGTTGTTGAGTGAGAGACTATTACAACACTTAAGAAGGATTGGATAGATATATGAATAGTTTGGATATCATATAGTATATTTTGAAAAAGCCAAATTGGTGGGTTTTAGTTACAGTAGTTATTAAGGTTAAGCTGCATGTATGAGTATTACTGACTTGGGTTCATGTAAATATTGTATTAAAACTATAAACATTTAATTTAGCTACAAAATTTAATTTACTGGTACTGGTATAAACTTAAAATGTACGCAAATCTGTAAAAAAAAAAAAAAAAAATTTTAAATAATTTGTTAAAACCATTTTTTTTACATTAAATATTTAAAGTTTTAATGCAGTCTTCGTCTACTTTGGACTAGTGAATTCTCCACAATTACCAAAACCACTGATAGTGATATAGTTTTAAAAATGAGAAATTTAGCCGTTTAAAATTTTCATAACATTTTTTATATTTTTATTGAAAATATAAACTTAAAATGTACATCAATTTGATATTCCTATAAAAATGAGAAATTTAGTCCTTTAAAATTTTTGTAGCGTTATTTTTTATATTTTTATTGAATACCTATAAACTTAAAAGGCCAGCATCCCGAAGAGGCCAGGCATGTAACTAGAAAACTATAACATCTACAGGAAAATAAATAACATTTTTGATCTCAGCAAGCAATTTCATCGATGAAACTTAAAAAAAAAATTATTTTATTCTAATATTTATTAATAACACCTTAAATATTAGTATAATCTTAGATCTGGCAAGCGTACTCTGTGATTGACCTTGAATCCCTGCATTAGTTCACGAGAGCAAGAGTTACCAAATAGTATTTTATTTTTACGCTTTGGAGAAAATGTTTTTTCTTTTTATATCCTTTTTAGGGGGTTCGAGTCGAAGGAGGCAGAGGGGATGAAGTCCTTGTCGTCCCCCCGGTAATCTGAGAAACCCCACTCTGTCCATCTTTAAGTTTTACCCGTGGTGTTTCCTTAGTTAAAAAAAAAAATTCAATGATTTGGCAACTTTGCGCTTTTCGAGCTTCTTCGTATTGAGAAAACGATGCTTATCATACAGCTTTTCATCATTTTTAAACAATTTTAAATTTTTCAAAAACGTTATTTTTTTTTTTTTTTTTTTTTTAAAAACATGGATAAAAATGTCTCCTGATTAATAAAATGTTTTTAATTTTCTTGTAGCTGTTATAGTTTTTTAGTTACATGCCTGGCCTCTTTGGGATGCTGACTAACTTAAAATATACAACAATTTGTAAAATTAACTTCAAATAATTTTTGGATACCATTTTTGTAAATTATATGTTTATAGTTTTAATACAGTAATTACATGATCCCAAGTGACACTGCTCCACAATTACCAGAAATTGCCTTTCTGCAATGCAAAAAACATTCCTTACTCTTTCAGCCTCTCCTCATACCTCTTATCCTCAAGCCACAAATCTTTATCATTGCTTTTCTTTGAACTCTCTCCAGCATATCTACTCTTTTTTTGCATAAACCTTACACAATCCTCAAATACTGGCCTAACATATCTATTATATGGCACATACCAAAAACTATATTAGAATATTAGAAATAAAGACAATAAGAAGCCACATGGGCCTATCGAGACTGTCCCAGTCAAGCTAATTTAACCAATCACTAAACAACATGTTCATGCAAATCCACAAAGCACCCTAGGGCTTGTCAATAACTTGTATATTAGTATACACAAAGTCTAAAATATGCTCATATAAATCCACAAAACACCCTAGGGCTTGTCAATATTTTACATAGTATACAAAGTCTAAAACATGCTCATACAAATCCATAAAACACCCTAGGGCTTATCAATACCTTACATAGTATACAAAAAGTTTAAAATTAAAGAAAAAAAAACTATAGCTAAAGTTCATGCTAACCACACTACAAGCTTTAATAAATTTATTGAAATTATCCAATATATGGCACTAATTTAACGGTAAATTACTAGACGAATCCTAATCAGAAAAATTCTATAATAGGTCGGATTAGGTCCATAGTCACAGGCTCACAGCAATAGAAGCAAATATGCTAAAGTCAGTGTTGCCGACTTGCCGTGATAAAATGTTAGTGAGAATTGAAAAAAAAAATATATTATTTATAATTTTATTATTTTTATTGAGATTTTTAAGATAAATATGGAAAAAAAATAAAAAAAACAAAAAAATCAAAAAAATCAAAAAAATCATGATTTTTTTATAAAAAAATCAAGCAAAAAAATCAGTTGATTTAAATCGTTTGATTTTTTTCGTGCCATCCCTGTTTACAATCGGTTGGGTATGATTAGAAGTTGATGGAATGGCATAATTTTCAGTGCACACACTTTCACTAATATTTGTATTATTAAAACACGTAACGAAAAAGTTTTTCAATGATGATTGATCTTGCTGAGTTTTTATTAAATTCAAATGAGTTTCCCCTCTTGAATGTGAAACTTCTGCTGGGCGTCCCATGTTAGATAGATCAAAGTTCTTTTTACATACTTTACAGTATGCCTTGGAACTATCAGGTCCTTTACCCAACCCCCTGATAAACTGTGGGTTCAGTTTGACGTCCAACCACTGGTCGTTAAAGTTAG
The DNA here is from genome assembly GCA_015478945.1 of Trachelipus rathkii. Lineage (NCBI taxonomy): Eukaryota > Metazoa > Arthropoda > Malacostraca > Isopoda > Trachelipodidae > Trachelipus > Trachelipus rathkii. Next base: position 1,851 of record JABUQX010137222.1, on the reverse strand, counting down.
TTTTGTTTGAAGTCATTTTATAAATAAATAATAAATACCTTCAACTGCACAAAAAATCCAAAATCACTTCGTCAAACCTCAAAAAAAAACACCTCAAAAAGTATAAATCCCTCAAAAGATATAAACAGATTAAGTCATAAGTCATACAGTCTAAAACACACCCATATATCAATCACCTTCAATCGAAAGGATGAACTTGGAACAACCTCTACGAACAGAATAGGGAGAATAGTAGGTAATAGTGAACTAAAAATAGAAAGAAACAGGAGAAGTAGATTTATGAATGTCATTCTCGCCCATCCTTTTCTATCTACTAATCAAATACACTTTATTCCACAATATACAGTAAGGAAAAAAATATATCAAAAATATGCAACTTGGTCCATGGATCATTCTTCATATGTTTTGAAATTTTAAAATTTCCCTGACTTTTTGGAATTTCCCTGACTTTCAGCATATCTTAAAACGTTTCCCTGACTTTCCCTGACCAATTTTTTTTTCCCTGACTTTCCCTGACCTTCCCTGACTTTCCAGAAAGTGTGAACCCTGAACTCTCATACAAGATCGTTCAGTTCACACTGGGTGAACAATGACGGACCATCCGACTGTATTTCAGATGGATGATAGACCGAATATCGACCACAGTAAACTTGGTGCTACTGTAGATATATGAAAACGTCTATTAGCCTACGTAGTGCGCACATGAATTTTGTCATTCCTAAGGAAATGCAAAAATAGGGATCCATGATTGCACGAAAACAGGATGTGATACAGCAAATCCGAGAATATATATGGAATCAGCACCTCCGAATTACTATATATCTGCTACAAAAGTCCATCCAAGAAAAATTTCACCTTTTTTTGTTGACCATTGTAAGTTTTTTTTATTTTTCCCTAAATTTTGTGACCCTACATCGTTAATTTTCTTGCTCCAAAAAATAACTTTTGTAAACCTGCCATTCCTACTCTTATTCGCTATATATATATATATATATATATATATATATATATATATATATATATATATATATATATATAGTATATATATATATATTATATATATATATATATATTTATATATTTTTTTATTATATTTATATATATATATATATATATTATATATATATATATATATATATATATATATATATATATATATATATATTTAAATATATATATTATTATATATATATATATATATATATATTATCCGTGTGATATATATATATATATATATATAGATAGATATATATATCACTCCTATCGGTAAAAGCCTCCCTATATATATATATATATATATATATATATTATTATATATATATATATAAATATATATATATATAGTTAAAGAATATATATATATATATATATATATATATATATATATATATATATATATATATATATATATGTATATATATATATATATATATATATATATATATATATATATATATATATATATATATATATATATATATCTGGAAGAATAAACACTTCTAAACCGAGAAATGTCAAACCTCAGCTACAAAATGCTCTCTTAATTTCATTAATAAAATATATACCTTAATTTACTTGATCAACTATTATTTAATTATTAAAATTATACTAAGAGATTTTACATTATCCAACACTTTTGATAATATATATATATATATATATATATATATATATATATATATATATATATATATATATATATATATATATATATATATATATATATATATATATATATTAGAAATTGAATTCCGGCCGGAATTTGACATTTTTTTCCGTTCCTTTGGCCCGCCGGAATTTTTCAAATTCCGGCCGGGAACCGGAATTCTTACTAATGTACTCTGATAATTA
>JABUQX010137221.1:7500-60000 GCA_015478945.1 Trachelipus rathkii | reverse complement strand
ATATATTATATATATATATATATATATATATATATATTATATATTGTGTATGCTCTTCATCTCTTTTTTCCCAAGAAACTGGAGAGTAAGGTGTGTGACATGACATCGGGAAAAAAAAAGTAGTAGAAGAATATGACAAAAGTCGAAAAGAAAGCCCAGCCTTACGCCCCCTCTATGCTTAATAGTTAAGAACCGTCGACAGTCAGAAAATCCACCCTAGAGCTTTCGACCCGGGAACCGCGACACGGACCCCTTCACTGATAGGTTATATTAATCGAGATCACAAAATGTAAGGTATCAATGTCCTGAGCCACAGTAGGGCCACTGAGCCATACCCCCTAACAAAAACCCCGGCGCCATTCACTCCTTAATTAAGGCAACTGTTATATCGCCTCATAGTCAAACTCACACTTCTTCTCCTCAAACATTCGTTTTTAACTGACGCAACCACTATATATATATGTATATAATATATATATATTATATTATATTAGATAATATATATATAAATATAGATATATTAGTATAGTATAGTGAAATATTGAGTATATAATATATAATATATATATTATATATAATATATATTATATAAATATTATATAATATAATATATTTATATATTATATATATATATATATATAATATATATATATATAATAATATAGTATATATATATAATGTATATAGTAATTATTTTTTATATAATATTAGATATATATATATTATATTTATAATAATAATATAAATATACTAACAATATAATAGAATAACCATCTTTGTAGTAATGAAAATAATAATTACTTAAAATTTTATAGATTTGGCGGAGCCGGAGCAGCCTCTTTTTCTGCGGCTCGACTTCCGCTCCGGCTAGTGCTCACGGCTCAAAGTCCCTTTTAAAATTTCGGCTTCCGACTCCGGGCTGCCTAGATCCCCCAAAATTATCTACCCGCCTCCGGCTCCGCTCCAGTCCCTCAAAAAGTTTCTACTCCGCTCTCGCTTTCCGGCACGACCCAAACCTGTGGGACTCCTCCGGGCTCCGGCTCCGGTGTCCCTTGCTCTCTACCCATGGCGTACCTTAAAATTGGAAGTGACCACCCTGCTTCCAGGAAAGCCGGCTGCCACCTCTCACGGTCGATCCACAGGTCGAGGAGAGAAGATATAGAGAAGGTTCGCCGCGGGGGGGTGTCGAGGAGCAGAACACCCAGAAGGTGGATGCTCTATTGGTGTCTGGTATATTGTGACATCTGGTGCAAGTGGGGGAGGTGACATTGAATCTACATTATATTGAAGATTTTGGGTTGGCGTGACCCCGGGCGAGTCCATTTGGCCTCTTCTGGACATGTTTTAGAAAGCAATATATATTATATATATATATATATATTATATATAGTATATATAAGTAATATATATATATATATATATATATTATATTATATATATTATATATTATATAGATATATATATAATATATTTATATATATATATTAATATATATATATATATATATATAGATATAATCATTATATATAATATATATTATAATATAGATATTACTATATCTAGTATATATATATATATATATAATATATCGTATATTATATCCTAAATATATATACTATACATATATATTTTATATATATATATATATATATATATATATATATCATATTATATATATATATATATATATATATATATATATATATATTTACATATATATATATTTACATATATATATATTACTTTAATAATAAATAATAATATATATATATATATATAATATATATATATATATATAATATATATATACTATATATATATATGATAGATATAGAGATATATTATATCGATATATATATATTAATATATATATACTATATATATATTATATACTAACTATATATATTATATATATATATATATAATATATAAATAATAATATTTAATAATATATATATATATACTATAATAATATAATAATATATAATATATAATAGTAGATATATATATATATATATATATATATATATATATATATCATATATATATATATAATATATATATATATATATATATATGCTTGCTCCTAACGGAGCAAGGCTTGTCTATTGAGCGAGGGCTAACGCCCTCGCATTGAAGGTGGGCTATATATATATATATATAAATATATAATTATATATAATAATATATATTATATATATATATATATAATAATATAATAATATATTAATCTTCTATATAACTATATAATATATATATATATATATTCAACACTACAAATACAAAAATATCATTGTGGTGACACAATAATAAATATTTACGTCGAAATCAAACTAAAAAATTAAATATATGAATGTAAAAAAGAAAAATCAAGGGAAGCTCAAAAAAAGAAAAAAAGGAAGTTCATTTTAATAGCAAATTAATAGTCACATTCAACATAAAGGAACGAACTTGGGAAACGTTTTTATGGCAGTTTATATAATAATTTATATTTTTATATATATATTAGTTATATATATATATAATATATATATTATTATAATATATATATATATATAATATATATATATATTAATTATATAATATATCGTATAATATATATTAATATACTAATATATCTAAGTTATCCACAAAAGTCTATCTGTTTATATCTAAAATATATATATTATTAATATTATATATATAATTAATATGATATATATTAATATAATATTATACTATAAATATATATATATATATATACATTAATATTATATATATATTATATATATATATATAATATATATATTATATAATATATATACTTATATATTAATAATATATATATTATAATATAATAATATATTTATAATTAATTATAATATATATATATATATTAATATAATATATAATATATATATATATATAATAGTTATATATATTTATAATATTATAACAAATATATATTATATATTTACTTGTAACTGAACATTAACTCTAATAACGATGAAAACTCAAAAAAAAACAAAGGTACTCACTCAATAAAAATGTTAATTTTTTATCTTAATATAAATGTGAACAAACAAAGCATAAAAAAAAAAAGATTATATAATATATACTCTTTGTATTTGTGAAGCTATATAATGAACTCACTGCTTTTAAAAGCGAGTCTGTTAGGCTGTCTTTTCCTTTAGGTGTTTTGAGAAATTTTGGAATCCTTTTTAAGTAGTAGATAATACTGTTTAATGGAAGGGATGCACTCTTAGTGAGTGAGTACATGGAGTTTAAAAACTTTACAATAGCCTCCATTTAAATTTAACCTATATTTTATAATATCAGTATATATATATTTACTCTATAGCCTATAATACATTCACGTCTTATCGCCTTGGTATTGTCTCGATTATGTATAAGCGTTTAGTGTGTTTTTCTTTGCGAGATGATATATATATATATTCTATATATATTATCATAGCCAAAGCATATAGATCTATAGAATATATATAAAGTTCACATACGGGAATAATAAAGCTATAAATATAATATATAATAATAATATATATATATATATATATAATATATATTAGATACACATACAAATACACTTACAATCTATACAATATACATAATACCATTTTATTATATATTATAAAAGCAAATACATACATAATATATATTATAATAATAGAAAATATTATATATACCATATAAATAAGATATAAAATATAAACATAATCTAATATATCTTATAATTATATCTGATTATGTCATATCTTAATATACACTCTAATATATTATACTCACTATAATAGAGTCTAACGCCAAAGTTCTCAGGGTGTGAGCCGCAGACGTGGGGGGGGGGCGGCTTTCTTTTTTTTAAATAAAATTTAAAAAAGAAGGAAAGAGAGAAGAAATTAAATTATATGTGGAGGAAAATTACGAAAATCTTTTCCATAAAAAAAAGCAGATAACTTAAAAAAAAAAAAAAAAAAAAAAAAAAAAAAAAAAAAAAAACAGAAGGCAAGAGGGTTCCACCAGAGAAACTAGAAGTAGCGGAAAGGGGGGGGTAGAAGAAGAATCAGGGGGAGGTCGGGAACTATATAGAAGGAGAGGCCAGAGGAGGAAGGAGGCGCGATAACAGAGAAAGAGAAGCCAGCAGTGGAGAGGGATAAGAAGAAAGGGAAAAGAGAAAATAGAAAATGGGAAAAAAAGGGAAATAAATTCTCATAATATATATATAATATAGTATATAGTATATGAGGTATATAATTGATATTTACTGTGGGTGACTTCAAAACCTTTTGCCGGACAAACGTCGAGAGGGCTGATAGAGCAAACAATAAGGAACATTTATTGATAAATAACCTATGTTGTATGATGCTTCGTTTCAAAGTGACGAGACGATTGAAGGTACACTTAGTTTATGTCTGGATGGTTGTGACGTGGTCGCATGGTTAGGTTAGCAGATTTACTTTTTGGTTACTCAATTGTTAATGTGTTGTTGTGCGGGTGGACGTAAACATGTGTTGTACGCTTAAAACGTCCTTACGGAAACACGTGGCAATACCTTTTACCTTGCCCAATTCATCGTTGATTAATACCCAGTGTAGGCGAGTCGGATTATGAAATGGTCACTTTAGTTACTGCTTCACCGAGATAAACCGACAATGAAATATGAATTAGCGGGTGCAGGGCGAACGGAAATTTACGAAGAGAAGCGCACCTCAGTGTACCGGACGATTTTCAACAGAAATCACCAGCACCAACAATTGTTTGCTCGCTTCATCAGCGCCTCCGAAGGATAAGGGACCCGTCGTCCCCGTTGTGACATTGGGGGAAGACAGCGCGTAATACGATGGGGACTCACTGTTGTTTGAAAAAGAGGTGCTAGGAGAGAGTCGCCAAGACCCGAGTCAGATCCAGCACACGCGCCTCCCATGCCAGTGGGTTAACATCAGTCGTCGGTGGTTGGGTCTTGCAAGAGCAAAGCCCTCATGCATTACCACCTACAGAAGTACAAGGACTTGGGCCCAAACGACTTCGCACCCCGTTGTGTGATTTGCCGGTGTTCTGCAACGCTAGCATCGTTAATCCTCCATTTCCTGCCCCACATGTCTATGGTTACCGAGAAGCATGCTTCACACCTATAGCTACTTCAACAGCAGGAACTGCCATATATAGGACGAGGACAATCCGCACGCAATAGTTCATCAGAGGGGTTCAACCAGGGGGAAATTTAGCCGGTAAACATCTTGGTGCGAATTCCTTGCGGCATTTATCTGCTGGGACCTGTCATCATTCCACACAGATTTGGATGGACCTAGAAAGCGTACTTGGCAACTACTCGCAGAACACCGCTTCCCGAGCTCAAGTGTGACAACGTACCCACTGTGCGAACCCGTAGGAGACATGTGTTCCAACATGATGGGCGCTCCAGCGCACTTCAACCACCAGTAAACGGGCGACCATCTGAAGTCATGAGTCTTACATGAAAACAAAATGGAAATAGAGGAGAGGGACCTGTTGCTTGCCTGAGCCAAGATCGCGAAACTTCAGCCTTTAGATAATTTTCTTGGGGTGGCCATGTAAGCCCACTGTGGTTGTGGGTACATGTAACCCAGTCAACACGAAAGAGGAGAACTGATCAAGCGAATATTCACTGCGTTTTTGATCAAATCAGAAAAACAGGTGATGGGCAAAATGTTCTGGTAGAGTCCAGACATGGGGCAATGACAGCCGTGCGATGTAACGAATGTATACCGTGCAGTACAGGGTCAGACACATTGAACTTGAAACAAACCTCCTGTAATTTGTCAACCGAATGAAAAACGATTTCATAACAAGATACGGGCATTGTTGCAAATTTTATAAACCTCTCAAGCTTTTGCTTTGAAACACATACAATTGTTGGAACTCAAAAAGATATCAGCTTTAATGTGGATTACCTCCTATCAACTCCTCGGAGTACAACAAATGTACGCACCGCGACACATACATAACAATTGGGATGATGAGAGGAAACCAAAATCGTCCGGTTACGAAGTAAAAACGCCGTCACAAAAACATTCACGCCTGGTTTATCCTTACATCAGTCCGTAAATTTGGAAAACGAAAGGCCGTCATCCAAGTAGTAAGTAAGGGGTGCTACTTCGACAGAAGGGCGAACATTCGGTCCCGAATGATCCGCGAAATGTTCACCGAGATGGATTTGAATTATTTTTAGGCTATTTTTCCGGGGTTTTTAACCTTAAGGGAGGTTGTTTCGTGGGTCGAACGATCGCGTTTTCGACAACCGCAAGCCGGGACCGCGCCATAACGGCGAACGATGCAGGACACGCCCGACACCCACGCCCGAGCCGTCTTTATTCCGCGGTTAGGCGCGATCACTCGTTGTTCTATAATCATCTAGCCTTCATGACCCTGGTTGTTTGTCCGAATGTTTCACATTAGTATTCCATAATAATACACGAATGTGTTTTCATTGACGTCACAAACAGGTATCTATCAACTATCATTAAGTACAAAGATTCATTAGGCCTAAATACAATATCCTTATCAATAATGGTTCATAATAGCCATTATGTTATAAGAGTATATTCTCTTAGTAATTTTTAGTACCAGTATATTCGTCACATTCGTCAGTATACGAATTCTGTTTGGTTCTTTTCATTTAATTGATGTTTTCTAATTCATTTTATGGATTATGACTTATCTCAATGAAATCTCAAAAGTGTGATTATATTATATATTATTATTATTATTATTATTATTCATTATTATTATTATTAAGTTCATTATTATTAAAGATGGATGTTTTTTGGTCCAACTTTTACTTGAGTTATTCTTATTAGTGATTATTAGGTATTATTTTATTATCGATATAATGATTATTTTTATTATTATATTTAGTTTATTATGGTGTGTAATATTATTTATTGTATCAAAATTAACATTATGATATTCTATTATTAAAAATTGAGATTATAAGAAAATTAATAATATTTTTATTATTAATATTGATTATTATTATTATATAATTAATTATAAGGGTTATTTGTAGTAGTAAATATTTTCAATCGTAACACTTTAATGATTATATTAAAATTATTCATTTATTATTAGATTAGTTATTAGTTATTATTGGTTATTATTATTATTGGAATTATTATTATGACTAAGGATATTATTATATATTATTATGACTAAGATATATTGATTGTGGCTGAAGAATATAATTGCTTATATTAATATTATTATTATCTCTTACGGGATATCCTTTTCTATCAACGCTATTATATGAAAAGAGTGGTTTTAAACCTAAGAAAAGTTTGCATTTTTAAATGTATTGGTAATATTTTTCCTTGTGTATTTTGAAAAAAAAAAAAAAGAAAAGAAAAAAAAACAATTTTGAAGAAAATTGGTATTTGAATGCTTTTGATTAATGATTAACTTTTTTGAAAATGTTTTATAAATAAAAAAATGTTTTAAAGGAATTATAGTTCAGTAAATATGTTTGAAATTTTTAAAGTTTAAAAAGGTGATTCACCAATTGATAGTTGATTGTATTTCGATGTATAATCTTGAACAAAGAAAAATAACAGTATACATTGATTTATATTATATATATTATTGATTATAGTATTATTATTAATTGAAAATTATTATTATTATATTATTATTATTATATTATTATTATTATTATTATAAAATTTTTATTATATCACAATTACAGTATTAAATGGAAATTCATTCATTATAATTATTGTGGAAATAGTCTTTATTATATATTATATATTATTATTTATTATAAGTTTTACTTTTTGTTCCAACTCCCTATAAGATTATTCTTACTGAGTATTCATTTAGTGTTCCTTAATATTAATCTTAGAGAAGTAATTGCAAAGAAAAGTAAGAGTCATGATTTACATATTATTTAGATCCTGAAACCGTTTCGCTCCGTAAACCATGTGGACATCTTATATATATACAGAGTTTTGATTCTTACAAGTAGAGATAAGAGTGTAGTGTATTAAATCATAAGATTTAAAAATTTAAATAAAAAATCTACATAATGTAGTTTGAAGATTTTATATATTATTGCATGTTCCTTAGTAATATTATTACTATTAAAGTTTTGATACATTGGATCTTTTGTATATATCTCCAATGTATATTATATAAATAAAGCCGTGCAGCTAATTGTTCAGTTTATTGGGCTACACATGAGGAGTGTAAATTTTAAAATGATTTTGATATATCAGGATACAGTTGTCTGGTTAATTGGGATTTTTTTAGCATATCAGTGAATATATAAAAATGTCAGTATAATTTTTACGTGGGTCTTAAAGCGTAGCTGGGTGATTGCCCTATGCGTGATTAATCTATTAGTCGGTAACCTGAAATGATATTTACATCGACGTACAGTCATAGAGTGCGGGGACATTTGCGGATTTGTACACGATCATGGGTGATTTAACTGGAAAGGTATACACTTAGTAGAGAAGCCAGGAAGAATATTGTTATACTTGGGTTTATGTGGGTATAGTTTATTACTCTTGATTGTGGAAGATAATACTTGTAGGATTTAATGTTGACGTTAATAAAAAATCGCAGTTAAAACTTATACCACGAGAAACTCAAGAAAAACTATTCTTCCTGCTTCTTTTAACTAAGGGGAATACCCATTTCATGTAAGCACCAATGTCTGTAACCCAATCGCAGTTATCCCGAAGTCGATTGGTACGTTCGACGATATAGTGTTACAAACGACCTAATCCATTAACAGATAGGGCAACCAGCAACACGCTTGTAAACACCAGTTAAAATATCAGTACTAACTTTAATTCAGCTGAGCACAACAATACAACTGTCGATATTTCAAAATTCATTTAAGAATTTACTCTCCGTCTATTGTGAGAGCTCCCAAAAACATGAAAATTAGCTTGGGCTTATTTTCACTCAAAAACAATCTAGAAAACGAGAAACATTAACAAGTAAAGAGGTTTCAATGATTTCCCTTAAGAGTTAAAATATAATATGAAAATTGGCCCGATGTATTCACTTCACGAGTCCTAATTTATAGTAGATTTAATTTTTTAAAATCTGATGATTAAAATAATTCATTCTATGTGTAAGAATCAAACCTGAAGATGATCACAACAGGGAGTTTACGGACGAAACCCGGTTCAGGATCTAATAATATAAATGATGACTCTTACTTTTCTTTTGCAAAATATTCCTAGATTAATATTAAGGAACTAAAGAAATATCAGAGAAAATATAATAGCAATATGTAAAGCAAAAATAGGGCTAAAACTTATATTAAAAGCAAAAGCTGATGTAGAATTTCTAAATTACTTTTATGATTAAAACTTTTTATGAAGATTAATTATATTATTAGTATTATTATTATTATATATATTTTTTATTATTATTGTATTTATTATATTATTATTATTTGAATTAATTTATAGTTATTGATTAAGTATATTGATTATTATTATGTATTATAATACATAATTTAATAGTATTTAATATAATATATTTATTATTATAATTTATATTAATATTGTATTATTATTATTTATTATTATTATATATTCAGTTAGTTATTATTATTATTATTATTGATTAAAGTAAAATATAGGAATTAGTTTCAGTTTTATATTGAATATTTTTATTTATTATTTATTATATGGGGATTATTATATTATTATTATTAACAACGATTTTTTGATGTTTCATCAAAGTTGGGTAGAATTCGTATTCCTATTATGCAGTGATGGATATAGTTATATTAGTTATATTAGTTATATTAGTATATATATATATAGGTGATATATATATATATATAGTAGTATATATAGGTTTATATAGGTATCATATATATATATATATAGTATTATTATAGGTACCTATGAGTATTAAGTAGATAGGATAATATTATTTATTATATTACATATATATGAAACTTTAAGAATAGATTAATAAAAAAGCTAAAACTGAGCCATGAGTTGTAGAAAGAGAAGAAAGGTAATTAATTGGCGTTGTGATATAGAATTAGTATAGTTAAATAAAGAGCACATTTTGATAATGACTACAGCTGTAAACGTAGAGTGTAGTTTGGGAATGCAGAGTATATTCCTGAAGCGTGCTTTACATAAAGTTAAATTTTGCAAGCTGCTTTACGACGAAATGATTAGTACGACATTTGTGGAAGTTGCAATACGATTTTATTAACAGTGTTTTTTTTCGACAAGATATCTATGTTCAGGTCGTTATAGATCGCTAGGGAAAACTCTATTTTCAGTCTCTTATAGTCAAATATCCTAGTTTTCAGATTTAAAATAGTGTGTGTTGGTACAAAGATAATTTTTTAATAACCATATCTTTATAGGGTATATATAATTCATTTGTATTTAAGGTCAAGAGCCTTAGTTAAGATAAACAGTCAACCTTATGTTCCCTAGATGGGGTGAAGGTTCGGCTCTCCACACACAGGAAAACACCACATAGTAGATATATATAAAGAAACATTGACTCAAGCCAGTAAAGAAAGCCAAGCAACTTAACCCCCTTTATACCTGTTAGAGTGAGAACTCATCGGCAGTCAGAAAAATCCACTCCTTAGGTCGTTTCACGAGGACGTGCGACGGACCCGTTATTGTGGAGTATATTTTTGGTCAAGGGGGTTAATCCCCCTGGCCAGTCCAGACAACTATACCCCCTCACAAAAAAACCCGCCATTTTCACTCTTGTTATTCACCTTTCTCTCGTCATCTGCCCAAACTCAGACCAGAATATTCCTTTCCTTGCAGACATTGCTGTTACTGACTCGAGTCCCACCTGTTTCTGTCGGTCTCCAACCGGGTCATTCCCCAGCATAGCGCACCAGTCGCGGAACATAAGAGCTTGAACCAAAAGCCGAGCATTATCATCACAACCATGTCGTAAGACCAAACCACCTTAAGTGACTTCTCGGCTTTATTCTCTAATTTGACGCCTCTCTTCAGCACCTTACTACGTCCCTATGCGTTGCATTTCTCAGTGTTATCAAATTCTTTTTCACACCCTAACACGGAACCTAAAATTGTCCATCTCGAAAAACAAGTGGTGTTATGCCTAGATCAATAGTACGCTATTCACCAGACCATAGTTTATACTATACATTAACACAGGTAACAATATACCCTTATGCAAAACCCTAGAGCGCACTCTCAAGACTTAGTCCCTTTACACTCCACCCAAAGAATTTAAGTTGTACGCAGCCACCTTTCCATACCATTTCACAAAGCTTTCCTACAAAACTCTGCAATCATCCTTTCCGCTTAGTATATAATTACAACGATAATTTCTAAATATTTAAACTACAGACACTTGTTCCAGTACTCACCATCTAAGCATAGAGCTTTACACCGCCGGTTCTCTCCTCACTCAAACGTACGAATACTAATCATATAGTTTATCTAATATTTACTTTCAAACCCTTCCTTTTACTCAAACTGTCAAACCCCCTCTACCATCCTCGCTCAAACTCTCTTCAAGATTTGCCACACGGAAACCAAATCCATCCGGATATAATAAGTAGGGACCTTCCACTCTCTTGAAATCTCCATCATTCTAACGCCTTCTCATACCACCAATACCTCTAATATCTTTTCATAACCCATCCATATACAAAATTGAATAAACCAAGGAGACATAACACACATCCTGGCCTCACTCCACTATTAATATTAAACCAATCACTTTCAATTCCATATTCTGAAAAAAACACGCTTCAACAAAGCGCTCCATACATACTTTTGATTCCATTAAAGAAGCCTGCCACCAACCAACTATAAATCACTACCACTTAAAATAGATATTCCTTTTGAAGTAAGGACAAAAACTTATTGCCAAGCCAAAAAATTTAAATACAATTTTTTCTTCTTCTCCTCATTTCTCAACCTTTTGATTCAATGTAAAAATTTGATCCACACATCCTCCTCATTTCACTTCTAGATTGCACCTTCGTTCCCCTTCACCAAATAGCACAATATATGTCTCAATAAGGAAGTAATAGCACTATATATCTGTCTTCACAACACTCAGTAAACTTAATCCCTTATCCAGTTTACCCTCGCAACCCATTACTATCTATATACAGGTAACCTATTACATGCTCTCCTCCAATCCCTCGGAACAAACCCTCCATAAATGCTTGTTACACAACTCCAAATTACATTCAATCACCATCTGCGTCAACAATCCCATTCAATTGAATCATTCACAAGTAATTTCATCAATACCAGCAGATTTAGCATTCTTTTCAACTTTGTCAACATCCTGACCCATAACCTCCTTCTAACTAATACTCATCCCCAAAAAACCATCTATTCCTTCTCAATGCACCCATTGCTTAACCCACAACAATTCACTATCACCTTCTTTATTGGCGTGGCCAATGTTATGCAAATTTTAGAAGTGTTCCCTACGCACACTCCTCCAATCCATTTCATCAATTACAAAAGCACCATCCCTATTCATTATTCTATGCCAGTGGTTTCTCAAAGTGGCGATGAAGCGGCCCCTTGTGGGCGCTGAGTCCTAGGAGGGGCCGGTAAGGGGCTAGAAAAAAAATGGGGGCTGTTGAAGTGGTTTAGGGGGCGATGGCTGATTTGTAATATTTTGCCACTACTAATATTTTTTAACAATTCACTGAAATTAAAAACCTACCTACTACACAACATTGATTATTTAGTAATTTTAGTTCATATTTCTGCCCTTTTTCATTGTATAAATTTTAGTTTTTATACTATATTTATACTAATATACTGATAATAAATATATATACTATAAAGAGTATATTAATATATATATAATATATATAATATATATAAATATATATATATATATAATATATATATATATATTATATTATTATTGAGTATATATAGTATATATATTAGGTATATATATATATATTTTATATATATATATATATAGATATATAATATAATATATATTATATTACTATATATATAGTAATATTATTATATACTATATATGGATATAGATAATATTATATATAATATATATATATATATATATTATCTTATATAATAATAATGACATAATATGTGTATTGTGTGATGTGTGGTGAGTGAGAATGTCATGGGTTTTTAAGTTTATTAATTATTATTATTATTATTATTATTCATTATATTATTATTATTTATATAATATATATTATTATTATTATATTATTATTATTATTATTAAATGATTATTATTATTATTATTATTATTATTATTATTATTATTATTATTATTTATTATTGATTATATATTTATTATTATATAATATTATATAATTTGCATTATTATTATGGATTATGAGGAGATAATAAGTTTATTATATTATTTTATTGTATTTTTATTATTTATAATTATTATTAAATATATTTATTATTATTTATTTATTAATTATATATATTATTAAATTATAAATATATGTATTATTATTATTATTATTAATATGATTATTATTATTAATTATTATTTATATATTATTACTAAAATTATTATGATGATTAATTATTAAATGTGATTAGTATATATGGATATCAAGATATTTTAGATTATTATAAATAATGGTATTATTATTATTATTATTTATATTGATTATATTATTATTATTATTATTATTATTATTATATTATTATTATTTGATTAATAAAATAATAAAATATATTTATTTTAAATAATTAAATTATAATATTATTATTGATTATTAATTTATTATTATTAAAGATAATTAATTATTATTAAAAATTATATTAATTAATGAAACTGTCACTTATTAAATATGCATCAATCATTTATCATTTAATTTGGGTAATATCACCAAAATCAATGAAATCTAGATTGAGTTCAATATTTAAGATGAAAAACAATTGCCGAACAACTACACTGGGATAATTAAAATTAGAATTTGTAAGTTTGAATATTTTTATATTAATTAAAGAAACAAAAAATTATTAAATATGTATATAAAAAAAAACTTAATTATGTTAATATTAAAATTTAAGTTAATAAATTTAATGTGTATGGTACTATATCCACCTACAATAAAAAAAAAAAGTTTTAACTTAAAATTATACAAGTTTAAACTATGTTAAAGTTCAGATATATATTATAATATATATATATATTATATACTAAGAAATATTTTACTATATAATATATATATATATATTTATACTATATATAATATAAATATATATAATATATATATATATATATATATTGGTCGTCGTACAGGGGGGCACAGCATATCCCCACCTAGAAGGGTGTTCTTACTCACTTTTCAAAAGCAACACCACTCTTTCTTTTGATGCAGAGAGTTTTAGAGTACAACCCTACTCATATGGCTTTATTCCTACGACTAAAGAACCCTCACATCATCTCTTTTGATGGCATGAGAGCCTGTAAATTTTCCTCTTTTACTTTTTCTTTTACTTTTTTTGTGTTGAAAATTTACACATCACTCGTTTAATTGCTATACTAGATCAAGGACTTAACGTTAATTATAAGGCCTTGTCTATACTTTTGGCTATAAATTAGGTATATTTATATATATATTATATATAGTTATTACTATATTATATAATATAAACCTATATATATAATATATATATATATTATATAAACATATACATATATATATAATTACTAAAATATATAATATATCTCGTTATATATATATCACTATATATATATATTATCTATATATATATTATATAGTATATATATATATAAATGATTATATAATACATATATATATATATATAATTATATATATATAGAGAGATATAGTACATATAATCATAGTATATATATAACTATATATATATATATATACTATAGGTATATACCCTAATAGGTAGATATTATATATATATATATATATATTAATATATATATATATATCTATATGTATATATATATATAATATTAATATATATATATATATATATATATATATATATCAATAGTATATATATATATATTAAAATATATTTATAAATATAGATTAATATATATATTAATAATATAATATATATATATATATATATAATATATAAATATATATATTATATATATATATAATAATATTGAGATATAAATATATATATCAATATAAATAATAAAATAATTATTAAATATATATAATATATTAATATATATAATATTATTATATAATATATATATAATATATATAATAAATTATATATATAATATATATATATATATATATATATATATATAAATATATATATAATATATTATATATATATATAATAATATATTATATATATATATTATATATATCATATATATATTAATAGATATATTATATATATATGATATAATAATATATATATATATTAATATAATATTAGTTATATATATTATTATATATATTATATATAATATAAGTGTTATTTAAAACATACCACAAATTTGCTTAGAATTAGAATTTAGGATTAAAATTACGCACTTTTGTCGTAAATACTGTGGAATTTTGAAAATAGCAGACATCTTTTTTTTCTCAAAATCTCAAAAAAGAAATATGCTTTCGTCATCTAAAATATTATCCTCATATATAAATTTTAGTGACATTATTCTCTCGCGCAGTACACACGAATTTTACCGTTTCAGTGTTGTTAAGCATTACATGATGAGGGAGTTAATTTCAAGATTTGTGCCTCTCTACGAATAGATTGTGCTCGGGATCTAGTCATTTGAAAAAAACTCCATTTTGAAATAGGGGATAAGAAAAAATGCCATGTAGGAATCAATAATAATTATTATTATTATTATTATTATTATTATTATTATTATTATTAGAGTGAATAGTCGAATGACTTTTTATTATTATTCACCATTTTTATTTCATTTTTATATAGTTATCTTATAGAATTTCTACAATATAATTATTTATAAATTATTAAATTTAATTAATATTTATTATTATTTATGAAACAATAATATGTTATATTGTTTTTATTTTTAACTCATTGATAAGTATGTATTAAAATTTTAATTATTATTAATATTATGATTATTATATATTTCTATTTATTATTAGTTATTATTTATTATTACATTTATTAATATTATTATTATTATTATTATTATTATTATTATTATTATTATTATTATTATTATTATTATTATTATTATTATTATTATTATTATTATTATTATTATTATTATTATTATTATTAATTCATTATTATATCATATTATGCCTATTATATTATTATTATTGATTATTATTTATTATTATTATTATTATTATTATTGTTATTATTATTAAAAGGATATCATTTGTATCAACGCTTTGGAAAGTTTTAAACCTAATAAAGTTTTATTTTTAATTTACATTTTATTTTCATTTAACTTAAAAAAAAAAGAAAAGAAAAAAAAACAATTTTGAAAAATTTTTATTTTTGTTTTTCAGTTTTTTACTTTTCAAATTGTTTCGTTTAAATGTATAATGTTTTAAAGGCTTATGAACGAATAATTTTTGAATTTAAAGTTTAAAAGTTTCACCAATTGATATTGATGTATTTTCATATTTTCTAGTTCAAAAACACAATCATATACATTATTATTATTATTATTATTATTAATTTTATTATTATTATTATTATTATTATTATTATTATTAATTATTATCATTATATTATTATTATTATTATTTTTATTATTATTATTATTATTATTATTATTATTATTATTATTATTATTATTATTATTATTATTATTATTATTATTATTATTATTATTATTATTATTATTATTATTATTATTATTATTATTATTATAAGTTTTACTTTTTGCTTCCAACTCCCTAAATATTTTACTTCTGATATTACATTTAATTCCCTTTAAATATTAATCTATAGAGAATAATTGCTGAGCAAAGAGAAAAGTAAGACATATTTAATATATTAGTTAAGATCCTTGACTCGTTTCAAAGTCCGTCAAAAATCCTCGTGACATTGCTGTCAGAGTTTTTGAATTTCGTATACTCCAACATAGAATCCACTTATTTTATAATAACATAAAGATTTTATAAATAATTTTAAATTAAAAATTTTTTCATTTTAGATTTTAGATTTTAGCATTTCTTATTATATTTAATCTTAAGGGACAATACATTGAACTTTATGTAATGTCTGTTTAAGAGTTGTTTATGAATGAAAAAGCCCAGCTATTTTCAGATTTTTGACGCTTTAACAACATGATGAGAGTGATGTAAAATTTTAATTGACTTTGTGAAATATTCAGGTAACAGTTGTCTTGTTAGTGCTCAGTGGAAGAAATGTTCTATTACTTTACTGGTGTTTTTCAATAATAGCCGGTGCGGTATGCCTCCCCTAATTCTGTTATAGTGCTATTAGTCGTGGAACCAATATACGTCGACATACAGTCAGACTCGGGACATGCGAAATTGCGATACACTCGATCAACTCTCGTGTTTCAAGGATTAACTGAAGGGATTCCATTTTAGAGAAGCAGGAAGAAAGTTTTCTTGTCTTGTGGTATGTGCTAATGTTTAACTGTGATTTTTGAACCGTTTACGTGATAATGTTAATGTGAGCGTTACCAGTGAAAAAATGTGCGGCTAAGAGTATAAAACAATATACCACAAAAAACAAGGAAAAACTTTCTCCATAGCTTCTTTTACTAAGGATACCCTTTCAGTATAATCACCATGGCGTGACCAATCGCATGTCGAGTTATCTGACTGCTACGTCGGAGTATATTGGTTACAGACTAAATAGATTAACAGATAGGCATACCAGCACCGGATTTAACTCCCCAAGTTTAAAATATACGAACATTTTATTCACTGAACACAACAGACAACTGTACCTGATATTCAAAAATCATTTATGAGAAAAATTTACTCTATCATGTGTAAGGCCCTCAAAAAAACTGAAATAGCTTGAGGCTTATTTCATAAAAACATCTAACACACCAAGACATTACATAAAGTTTCAATGTATTTCCCTTAACGTTAAATATAATATGAAATTTGCTATTATTTAAAATGTAAAATCTAATTTGTAATTTTAAATTTTTTAAAATTCTTTATGTTAAAATAATTCATTCTATTTCGGTAAGAATCAAAACTCGTGAAGACTGTCACAGGTTTACGTGACAGAAAACCGGTCAAGATCTCAATAATAGTAAATATGACTCTACTTTTTTGCAAAGTTATTCTCGTATATTGAATATTAAGGATAACTAACATGAATATCAGAAAAAATATTTAGGGATTGGAAGCAAAAAGGTAAAACTTATATTAAAACACAAGCTGATGTATAGACAGGCCCATATTTTTAATTTAATTTTAAGATATTTTGAATTTATAATTATTAAAATAAGAATGCACTTATTCAATTCTTATTATATTTATTTATTATTATTATTATTTTGCATTACTCCATTATTATTATTATTATATTATTATTATTATTTATTATTATTATTATATTATTATTATATTTATTATTATTATTATTCATTATTGTTTTATTATTATGTTATTATTATTCTAATTATGATATTATTATTTATTTATTATTATATTATTTTTAGTATTATTATTATTGACTCTATTATTATTATTATTAACAACAGTTCTGAATGCCTAATTCATTTTCATAAATATCGAATTCGTATCCATTATGCATTTATATATATATATATATATATATATTATATTATAATATATATATATTTGAATCATATAATAATACATATTTCTAATTAGAAATACTTATATTATTATATATTAAGGATCTATACAGCTATGATATGAAAATTAAGAATAGATTAATAAAAACTAAAACCAGCAAAGACTTGTAGAAAAGAAGGTAATTAATTGGTTTCATATAGTTAAATAAAGATCAAATTTCCTTATCGTTTTTCAAAATGCATTTGTAGGTTTGAATCATATATTCCTTAAGCTGCTTGTACATAAAGTTAAAATTTTCAAGCTTTTAACGAAATATTACGTACGACATTTGTGTAAGTTGCAATACGACGTTTCAGTGTTTTTTTTCGCACAAAGATATCTATGTTCTAGGGTTAAAGACGTAGGAACTCTATTTCAGTCTCTATAGTCAAATATTCCTAGTTTCAGATTTAAAATATTGTTTTGTACGATAATTTTTTACCAATCTTTTGTAATTCATTTGTTATTATTGTCAACCTATATATATCATCAACCTTGTTTTCCCTGATTGGGGTGAGGTGCGTCTCACACACAGAAAACACACAAGTAGGAAAAGAACATGACTCAAGTCGTAAAGAAAGCCAAGCCTTACCGCCCCTTTTATACCTTTTAGTGAGAACTCATCGCAGTCAGAAAAATCCACCCTAGGGTTTCACGAGACTGCGACGGACCCTTATTGTGGTATTTGGTCAATGTGGGGTTAATCCCCTGTGCCAGGCCTACAACTATACCCCCTCACAAAACCCTGACATTCACTCTTGTTATTCACCTTTCTCTTGTCTCTGCCAAACTCATATTCCTTTCCTTCAGACATTTCTTTACTGACTCGATCCACTTTTTCTTCGGTCTCCCAACCGGTCGATTCCCAGCATACTCACCACCATACATAAACTTAACCAACCGAGTATCATCCATCCATTTCGTAAGACCAAACCACCTTAATGTACTCTCGTTTATTCTCTAATTTACGCCTCTCTTCACACCTTACTACTCCCTAATGCGTTCATTCCTCATTTTATCAATTCTTTTCACACCTAACACGACCCTAAAATTGTCCATCTGAAAACATTGTATCCTAGATCAATATCTCTTATTCCAGACCATAGTTTTATTACTATATATTAACACAGGTAACAATATACCCTTATGCAAAACCCTAGCGCATTCAAGACTTAGTCCCTTTAACTCCACCAAGAATTTAATTGTACCAGCCACCTTCCTACCATTCACAACTTTCCTACAATACTCTGCATCATCCTTTCCCTTTTTATACAACATATATTCTAAATATTTAAACTCAGACACTTGTTCCAGTTGCTCACCATCTAACATAACTTTACACCGCGGTCTCTCCTCACTCACTACTATATCTATATTTATCTATATTTACTTTCAAACCCTTCCTTTTACTCAAACTGTCAAACCCCTCTACCAATCCTCTCAAACTCTCTTCAGATTTGCCACACGAAACCAAATCATCCGGATATAATAAGTAGGGGACCTTCCACTCTCTTGAAATCTCCATCATTCTAACGCCTTCTCATACCACCAATACCTCTAATTCTTTCATAACCCCATCCATATACAAATTGAATAACCAAGGAGACAAAACACATCCCTGCCTCACTCCACTATTAATATTAAACCAATCACTTTCAATTCCATTTATTCTTAAACACGCTTCACAATCGTCATACATACTTTTGATTCCATTAAGAAGCCTGCCACCAACACTATAAATCACTACCACGTGCCACAGAGCACCCTATTAATCCAATCATAGGCCTGTTGCAAATCCAAAAAATTTAAATACAATTTCTTCTTCTTCTCCTCATTTCTCAACCATTTGATTCAATGTAAAAATTTGATCCACACATCCTCCCTCTATCACTTCTAGATGCACCTTGTTCTTCACCAATTAGTCCCTCAATCACTCGACGAACTCTTTCGACCAAAATAGCAATATATATCTTCTCACAACACTCAGTAAACTAATTCCTTATCCAGTTTACCCTATTACTATTATATACAGGTACTATTACTGCTCTCCTCCAATCCCTCGGAACTAAACCCTCCATAAATGCTTTGTTACACAACTTCCAAATTCATTCAATCACCATCTCGTCTCCATTCTTGATCATTCACAAGTAATTTCATCAATACCAGCAGATTTAGCATTCTTCAACTTTGTCACTCTACCCATAACCTCCTTCTAACTAATGACCTCATCCCCAAAACATCTATTCCTTCTTGCACCATCAAACCCACACACATTCACTATCACCTCTTTATTGCTGCCAATGTTATGCAAATTTTAGAAGTGTTCCCTACGCACACTCCTCCAATCCATTTCATCAATTACAAAAGCACCATCCCTATTCATTATTCTATGCCAGTGGTTCTCAAAGTGGGCGATAACGCCCCCTTGTGGGCGCTGGAGGCCTAGAGAGGGCGGTAAGGGGCCTAGAAAAAAATGGGGGCTGTTGAAGTGGTTTAAGGGGGCGATGGCTGATTTTGTAATTTCTATCTATCTAATAGTTTAAAATTACACATGAAATTAAAAGCCTACCACGACATAACATTGACTATTTTAAATTTAAGTAATATTTTAAATTGGCATATTTCGTGCTCTTTTCATTATATTGGATTGAAGACATGTATCAAATTTTCTATACTATATAATTATAATTATACCTATTATATAGTATATATATAGTATATAATTATATATATATTAACATTACGCTTATATATAATATATATAAATAATACTATATATATATATACTATACTCATATATATATATATAGCTAATTACATTAATAGATATATTATATACATATATAATAATATACATTATAGTGTGTAGCTGTCGATGATGTGCGTTGAGTGTGTCTACGTTGTGTGTGTATATTAAGGTGGTGGGGATTATTATTATTCATAATAAATTATTATTATTATTTATCTCATTATTATTATTATTATTATTATTATTATTATATTTGTGATTATTATTAAATTATTTATTATAATTATATTATTATTATATTATTATTTTTATAATGATTTCTATACAAATATTTTATTCACTTTTATTATTTTTATTGATTATATTATTTATCTATATTTTTTAATAAATTATTTTCATATTTGATTAACAAATCTAAGATGATTAATATTACTATAAGTATTTTAAAATTATTATTACTCTTCTCCAATTATTATTATTACTTTCATTCTCTATGTAAATTTATTCATGGAATATTATTAATATATAGGTGATCCATCACAATAATTAATATTCAATTATTAAATATGATTAGTATAATTAATTTAGTTATTATTCTTACTATGAAAGTTAATAATAAGTTATTATTATTATAAACCCAATTATTATAAATATTTATCCTTATTATTTATCTTGAAATATTATTATATTATTCATTATTATTATTATTATTTTATTATTCATTATTCGCTAATTATTATTTATTAGTATTATTATTTATTTTACTTTATTTTATTTATTATCTTATAATTAATTCATTTAATCACTAGATTATTAGTATTATATTATATTATTATTATTATTATTATATATATTATTATTTGTGAAAATATCACCCAAAAATAAAATTCAGATTGATGGTTTTCAAATACTATCATCGAAAATACATAATTTGCCGGAACAACTACACGGAAATAAAATTAGAGGATTTCGCACACGCGAGTTTTGAAATATTGTTTTAATTAGATTAACTGATAATAAATATAATTTCATAAAGAGTTATTGGATGTAAATATTATAAATATATAAGTATTATATGGGTGCTAAAATTGTATTAGTTTCTTTGAGTATTTTAACCTGAGCTATTCTTGGATAGATAGTGAAATTTTATTACAATAAAAAAAAAAGTTTCAACTAAAATTATACAAATGTTATAAATGTTAAAGTTCAGATATATATATATGGTCGTCGTTAGTCGTGAGATAGGGGATACCTCATAAATATATATATAATATATATATATAGAGTTATATAAGATATATATATTAATGATAAAATTATTACTATTATATATATACATAATACTATTAGGTATATAATCATACACTTTATAAAACGTATACTTTATATATATAATATAATATATATATAATAGTAGATATTTAATGTATTGTGGGAGTCCTTATAGCACTACTTCGGCTGTCCAACGGAGAAGTACTTCCCTGACTAGTTGCTAAAGCTAAGACACACACTCTTCTTTGTGATGCAGAGAGTTCGTAGAAAAGTACAGCGCCGACATCACTATGGCGCTTTATTTCCTACGTACTAAAGGAACTAAGGCACAATATTCTGAAAGAGAATATAAGATCAGAGATTTGGTACCTCTATATCCTTTGTTGACTTGTTTTACGTTTTCAGTTATAAATATATGATAAATCGTTATATATGTGCTATCCAAAGAATGAAACTATACTAGATCCAGACTTCTAATTAGGCCTTGATATCTACTGCATAATATTTTTTATATATACATAATAGCCTGGAATTAATATATACTTATTTATTTATATCCTAATATATTTAATTTTACCCTATATTGAGTCTATATATATATAGATATATATATTATATATATATAAATAGATCCCATATATATATATTAGTACTATATATAATATATATATAATATTGATATATATCTATATATATCACATATATATTATACTTTATGTATATATATGTATTATATTATATATAATATATATAAGTATATATATATATATATACTATAGAATTATATATATAACTATATATAATATAAAATATATAAGATAATATATTATATATACTAATATATATATATATATATATAATATATATATATATATAAGATATATTATATATATATATATAGTGATAAAGAATAAATATAGTGTATATAATTATATATATATATATATATATAGCCTAGTATAGTATATAGTATATATATATAGTATATATATTAGTATATATATATATACGGTCTTATTAAGTATTTTATATATATATATATACATATAAAATAAATGATATATAAATATATATATATATATATATATATAATATAATATATATGAGTATTATATATATAATATATATATATATATATATTATATATATATATATATATATATAATATAGTATATATATATATAAATATATATATATACTATATATATATATATATATATATAATTATATATAATAATACATATATATATATTTATATATAAATAATAATAGTATATATATTATATAATATAAATATATGCAAGCGATTAATTGTATGCATATGGATTTAGGAAATATATATATCTACTTTTGTATACAAGCTAACAACTATGGGAAGTTGTGTACAAATAGCACATCTTTTTTCTCAAATCAAAAAGAAATGATGCTTCGTTCATCTAAAAAATATTATCCTCAATTAATTTTATTGTGACATTTTTTCTGCGTACACACGATTCTTACCGTTGCGGTGTAAGCATTATGATGAGGGAGTATGTTTCATAGATTTTGTGGCCTCCTACGAATTATATTGCCGGAATCAAGTCAGTTGAAAAACCATTTTGAAAAGGGTAAAGAAGAAAAAATGCCATGTAGGAATCAGTTCAGATTGAGAATGAGATCATTTTCTCTATTTGGTACTACTATAAAGGAAAGCATCGTTTATAAGGTAAAGGAAGTGTGCGTATAACTTACTATGCAGATGAAACCGCTAATATTTCTGGCAAGGAACAATTATTCATTAGGGTTAGCGGCTATTCGACGAAGAGTCCGATTAAGTCAAGAGAAATTTATGGCTTTTTAGAACTGAAATCCGTTGACGAAAAAAACCATTGACGAAGCCATTGACGATTTTTTTGTCACGACCGGGAAAACATAGATCCCGAGAAATGCGTGGGCTTGGTTGGTTTCGAATGCTGTTCTACGATGTCTCAGCCAATAGAAGGAGGGTCCAAAGCAAATATTGTGGAAAGGTATTAAAAAGCATTGTTCTTTCATTGTTCTTCACACAAACTAAAATTTCTGTTGAGCTAGCTAAATGATTTGAAAACAATACCAGAAAATTCGCATTATACTTGTGGGAACTATAAAGACATTATTACGTTTTTGTCGCGAAGTCGGTCCTGAAAGGGAAAATAATGCAAACATCCCAAGCCGATGCCAGACCAGATGGGTCTTGTACAACAACAAGTGCAATCAGAGTGATTTATCAGTTATAGCACCTTTGTACGAATGATGCAAGCTTTAGAAACCCTTTCCATTGAAGGAGATACCGCTTCCACAAAGATAGAAACAGATTTTCAGTTTGCACTTCAGAACGGCAAAGTAAGTCGTCATTGCCATGGCTATATAATACTTTGATCGCAAAGCTATCTCTGCTCTGTATGTGTAGAGCCAGTGTAAAATTACTTCATCCACAATCCAACCAAGAGCCAGTTGGCGAGTAAATCGTCAAAACCTCTCAGCAACTATTCTAGAGTGAGCATTTGGAATAGTGTTGTGACATCGAAAGATAAAGAAAAAAATCACCGGATGAAGTGCTAAAAGAATGCTCAATCAAATGCCGAGGGGCACCGCGGACTTTGATCTGAATTATCCACCTATGAAAGATTGTTGGTAGGCGCCACACCCGCCAAAAAGCAACCATCCGGCGAGACCATAATATATCAATGGATTTTCTGGAGATAAGATCTCTTAATAATTTCCAAAAATATGGTATCATAATAAAACACTCTTATTGGAATTGATGGTTGCTACTGAAAATACACCGCAATTATGCATTGTTGACATATCCTACATCCTTTCCACAGTAGCTACTCATAAACAATCGATGAGTTAAAAGAAAAGTACAGCTTCATTTCTATCAGTTAATATTAACAGACTTACACAAAGCGCATATCAAGAAGAAGATGGGCCTAGAATCTTTCGATACGAGCAAAATTTGCGCACAGATCCTACACCACACACATGAGTTACGTGAAGAACTAAAAGATCTGGTTAAATCATTCTCAGTCTTTAGTATACATAGAATCCTTATCTTACTTATGATGCCAAATCAGATAGTTCCACGAAAGGTGATGCAACTCCGCCAAAAAAGCCAAGCACCACCATTCAGTAGAGCGCTTTCTTGCCTGTAACTCTGTGAGAAGGGATTGAAGACGGCCTACGATAGTACTTTATGAAAATCGCAAAAAGGACATGATTAAACGGGATGGTGGGGCTATGAGTGGATTGTACACATAGAAAATTTGATCGTTTTAGGGCAAATTATATAACTCATTTATATCAATCAGTGAGGGCCTTGCATAAATTGAATTGAAGCCTAAGGAAATCACTTTTAAAATATTAATTTTGATATATCAGCTCAAACCTATATTGCGAAGAATTTCTTCACTTACGATGTATTGGATATTGTATTTGAAATTCTATTGTTTTAACCATTAACTTAATTACAAATATATATTTATTAACATTTAATTATCCATACAAATGTTTATAGTTTTATGTCTTCTTTCTTAATTAATATATTAATATATTATATGATTAACTCAAAAAGTCACTATAACCATAAATAAAAATAATAGGAATATAAATGACGTAATATGAATAATAAACTAGATATAAATAATATCTATTTATAATATATAATATTCGACCTCACTCACATATAAGAATCTAACTATAATACTATATATATACCTTAAATAACAATATCATATAAATATATATACTTGAGATAATAATATAGATCAAAAGCGTCGTATCAAAAATTTTAAGCCATGGCACCCCCCGTAGCTTGGAAAGCTTGGCGCCGCCAATTATACTATAGGATACTATAATAATAATATAATTAAATATAACTTATATTATTATATATATTATAGAGATGATAAGGTATATAGTATACGTATATATATAATTTAGCTATCTAGGAATTACGATAAGTTCATTAAAGAAGGCAATGGAAGATATCCAAGTTATTCCAAACATATATATTATAGTTATACAAGAAGACAGAACAGTTCCTGCTTTGGCTCCACACTCGCCTTATAAGGATCCTTGACACGACATCCAGCTGGTTTAGTAATTGAAATTTGACAAATATATGATAAAATAAAGAAATAACATGGAAAGTAGAATTTCTCGAAATTCAATGTCCGGACTGTGCATTATTACTGAGAATTTCACCTCTCAAACTAGTAACCCCGCTATTCTTCACTTTCCCTTTAGTAAGTTAGGAAGTAATATCACAGTCCCGCTGTGGGATACAAAAAAAGTGTTTATATTCCTATAAAAATTCTATAACCCTAAATAAATTTATGGTAACGTTTAACCTTACACTGACACGTGACATTAAAAGCAAAATGTTATCACAACCTCATTGGTAAGTTTATTCTATAATATTATATATATTATATATATATATATCATATTACTATATAATATTAATAAATACTATATATAATATGCACTTATATTATAATATATATATATATAATATATATATAGATATATACTGTATATCATACCTAAACCCTCACACCGTATACGTAGATTTATTAGCACTACTACATTATATTTACAGAAAATAGTATTATATATTATAAAGGTCATAGTTTGTATAAATATTATATTTGATGACGGTAGTATAATTTATATTAATGCTCACCTAATAATATTCAGCTATCCCGGTGATATATATTATATAATGGATATACATAAAAAGGTATATGATAATCCTAAATATAATAGACTAATATATAGGTAGTTATTATTATCAACTACTCATAATTAATATATTATATTATTACTCTAAGAGAACGTATAGAAAGAGAATTACAAGGTACAGTTTCGATCGGGGCGGCTAGATTATGGGGCAAGGTAGAGCCTATCGGTGCCTCAACACACTCCCTAGAAGTTTTTCAACCTCAGCGAAAAAACTCTTTTCTACAATTGAAATGTTTTGTAAGATCACACATGTGTAAACGATATAGTTGTTATTATGTTTTTATCTATATATAAAATATAATATATATATATAATATACTATAATATAGATATATATATGGTATATATATATTATATATAATATAATTTGATCAATAATTACTATATTAAGTAATTATATAAATAATTAAAATATATTTTTTTTTTAAGTCTTGGAAGAATACTTATGGCTGGAAAATTGAATAATATAATATAGGAAAAGAGGCCGTAGTTTAAAAAATTTTTACACCCCTCGCTCCCACTCACCACTTCCGAAATGTTGCTCATGTATTACCCTATCCATTACAAATTTTCGTATTTCCCAAATATACCGAGTATCGCAAACTCACGTTTTTGGAAAAAATATTACCTGATATTATTATATTGTTCATTATTTAAAAACGAATATATATTAAGACTGTAGATGCATAATAGCTTTTTATTTTCTCTACATCATAATAGGAATTGTACGGTGAGACACTCTAGAAACTGCTATAAGCGAAGGAGAAGTTTGGTCAGAATAGGTGTGGGAGAAGCGAGTAAGTTACTGCTGTTTTGCTGAGAAGTCGTATACAGAATAAGAAGGTGGAAGGTGACGTGTAAAAAATATGATGTTATTATTATACTTGACAAAAGTTCAATATTACTTGAAGAATTATATTTTATTGTAATAGGTTTATAAATTAAAGAGCTAGGGGTAATAACAGTAATTCACTTGTGGATTGAACAAAATTACAACATTATTAGTGTTACATAAAGAACTTAGATTAAAGTTTTCTTAACTAATGGTTAGATTGATAATCAAGAGATTAAGTAATTGAACGAACATAATTCCTGAGTTAATAATATTAAATTTAATACTGTGTTGCTACTTGGGATATAGCGTACCCAGAGGAAAATGTCCTGGATATTGGAAAGTACATAATTGGAACAAGAATATTAAAGACTTGTATATTTAAATGTTATTTTTATAACTTATATAGACTTCACATAAACGAAATTGGTACAACACAACACCTAATTAATAACAAATTTTGAAAGATGAGTATAGATAGGAGGGACACTCCTCTCTCAATATAGATATATCATAGAATCTGATCACAATTCTTTGTCTAGCGATTATCTCTGAAGTTAAAAGTTGTAAACGGGACTCCTTGTGTGTAGATTGTGTGTCTTATTAAGACCTTCTATCAAAAGGGGTATATTTGGCTCATTTATCATAAAACCATTTAGAATCAATACATAAACGCATTCACGTCTAAAGCACAATGATAGAGATTCAGAATGAGCCAAAAAAGGAAATGCCATCAGTAGCACAATGCAAAAGAATTTCAAAATCGATGAGAGTGAGTTCAAATAAGCGTCGATAGCTTAGGTATCGGAATGCTGTGAGAGAACGTGACATGTGTGCGTGAGCATTTATTTCAGAAAAAATAGCAAAAATTAGTTGCTCTCGTAATTTCGACCTTATATATTTTTGTCGGCACTGGCAAGATTATCCCCCTATGACAATTTTTCGACAATATGCTTAAAATCAGAAGAGTAGAAAGCTGGAAGAATGTGTTTTTGTGGAGACATTTAATAATCAAAGCGGAAACAAAGGCAGGAGTAATTTCACATATGCTCATCACATAAAGAAAGACTTTCTTTAATTATGGCATTTCATGAGTAATCAGGAATTTGGAATGAAGCAAACAAGCATAAGCAAATACATCTTGCAGTTTCATTCAATCGAGAGCAAGCAAATGCATTCGGTGACAGAATGCTAACGACTTGGGAATTCTCGCTTCAAATAAATTGAAGGCGATTTTTTCTTTATATTTGAAAGATGTTTAAGCAGTTTCAATGCTTACTCATATTATAAAACTGAAAGCTGAAGAGGCTATAGCAAGAGTTATTATTGTCCTACTACTACGACCGGATACATATAGCTTATATTTAACATAACGAGCAAAGCTTTTGATATGGATACTTGGTTTTGTATGTTATATATGATTCCACCATGGTCAATGAACAAAGATCGAATTGGCAGTATTCAAGAAGTTAAATAAGGAAATTCAGAACCTGCGTAAAGGCCTAATGCTCAAAAAAAAAGTGTTTCATTTTAAAATGTTCATCTGAAGTTGCCAGTTGCGTTTAAACTTGGTTTAAAAATTAAATGACTTATAAATATGCACCCTAGTTCACAAGAATTGTTACGATACACTGTTGAAATTGCGTAAAAACCATATATAAAATAGTCTCCGCTGAAAAGTATCGTCACGTGCAGGAGGTAATTATATATAATTGTAAATCATTTTGTATATAATTTCAAGGAACACACGATTAGTCTGCTAATATTAACAATCAATTAGGAATAAATTATTTTTAAGCATATTTACAAATAGAAATATAAAAGAAATCTATCATTAGAATAAATCTTATAGAACGTGTAATTTTGGATTCTACATGATACGACACGTAGCACCTACGTTTTGAACAATAGACTCTATAACGTGTTGCAGCTTTCAAAGTCTAGTCCGAGCAGGATAAATAATATGTCCTACTTTCTCATCTGCTTTAATATATGATCATAGACAAATATATATTCATATATGGAGCCCTAATAAGCAAATTATTCTTCAAAACTAAAAGTAATAAAGAATTATATGAGTTCATTGTCACATAGAAAAAACTTTTAAATATTTCTAAAAAAACTTGAAGAAAGGGAAAATTGTTTTGCATAATAGAATAATTTAAAGCAAGTTTTTATAAAAAATCCTTAAGATATTTTATGCGTAATAGTAGTATTTCAATTATCCAAACATACTTTCTAGTATATATTGTGCCTCATATTTGGCTTTTTATGGACAACACATTGTTAAAAAATAGAATACATAAAAGAAAATAAAAATGATAGAGCGTGATATATTATATGCAACGCAACAGTAGAATCAGGATTCGCTGATATTATCCACAGACTTGTTTATAAGAAAAAGACCAAATCCCCGGGAAAATCATATCTTAGATCCTATATCATTCCAAAAACTACGGTTTTGATATCACAACAAAGTTTGAGTTAAACAAATTCTAGGAGGGAAGAGGGAATCTAACGATATATATTGGTCTTCTTTACAGCTCTTTTTTTCAGCATAGTCATTATATGTCATACATTTCTGGGCTGACAAATGAAATTTCAACGAATTGTGCAGGGGTCCACAGAGTAAATGTTAGACTTTAATATCGTCTTACACAAGAGAGCACCCGGAAACATTATTAATAACTCGAAGCAGCATCCTTTGGTATAGACCAGGCAATTGTCTAGTTCAAAGAAAAGGAATTTGAATAATGTGGATCTCTAGGATAAAAATAATCAAGAACCTCTTGAGCCAACAGTAAGGGTATGGGGCGGACAGGTAGTGAAATAACAAAGAGCAGTTCATTGGACGGAGGCTAAGCCTAGGGTTATGATAATTTAATACCCTGTTGAATCTTCACGTTGCTTCCTGTGAATGAGTTTGAGCTCGGATGCACAGCTACAAAAGTACACTTGGTTGAAGTCATAAATAGGTTCGATAATGGCTCTCACTCCACGGTACCCTGGAGTATTTAGGAGTACAAGATGCTTGGTAATAATGTTTATATAACGTTTTAATATTTAATTTATATTCATTATTGTAATATATTTATTTAAAATAAAGGCCGATAGTATTATTAAACATGAACAAAGTAAGCCTTTAAACGCAAAACTCATTGACAATTCAAATAGTTGAAAATAAAAAAATAAAAACTAAATCACAACAGCACATTGATAATGTCTGTCTGATTTCCAAAAATAGTTTACAGCAGTAAGTAAATGAAATTATAGATAATTGGAAAATTCATTTGATCTTGTTAAACATAAAACTGAGGCAAATAAAAACCATTCCCCAACTGCTAATGATTTAGTTGCCATTTCCAATTCAAATAGCAGCATTTGAAGTCAATAATTTGAATCGGAAATTAAGCATTTTATCGTGATTGTCTCAAAAAGCAAGTTACGGAAAAACAAGTGCAGAAAGGTTTGAAAAAAGTTAAGATCTTGCCTCAATCAAGTCAGTAAGTTACAAGCAAACTTGAATATAAATCAAAACTTAATGCGAGTCGAATTCTGTATACTCTATAAACTAAAATTTCCAGTCTTCAAATAATCTGAATTTTGAAAAACTCAAAGGTTTTCACTCACAAAGTTATTGTTCGGCTGCATAATATACTTGTTCATGTTATTACTGTTATTATAACTATTAATTTTATTATTATTGTCGTTTTTAGTATTATGAGTTACCATTATTAATATCTTCATTGATTGTTCCCAGCTGGACTCTATTCGCCGCCGTCATTTTCCTACTTTACGATCCATAACACCACCTTCCAAAAGATTATCCCATATCTTATCCGAATCTTCCCACTTTGGTATCTCCCCTACTTTCTTGTTTCTACAAGAGTGAATGTTCTTCATAATATTTGATTTTTGTTACAATACTAGGACTTTATAATGCAAGGATGTACTTTTGTTTAGTTTTTGCTTATTTTTAATTTTCCTTGAAAATAAAAAAAAATAACCTCAAATTTCACGAACATTAGCCACGATGACTTCGTCTCTATCATCGAGTTTCTAACTGCTACCCTTTCACCACCAGGGAAGGCGTATACGTGGTAAATGCTAGGGATGAGGGTATCCTTCCAGTTAAGGACAAAACTTTTACCGAAGAGGAACTCACAGAGAAACCATATATAGAGAATATAATTCCCCCCGTGATATACTATGACTGGAATCCTTCTGAAAACAGAAGTTGTGCTAGATGTAAAACTGTTTTCAAAATTTCAGGAAATGTCGAAACGGTCTGATCTTATCACCCAGGAAAAGAGAATGCACAGAGAACCCAGATCGCCGCTATTCATGCTGCAATTCACTTAATTTTGAGAACGGTTGCTGTCCATAAATATCATATATTCGAAAACATTGATTGGAGTGTAAATCGACCATTGTACGGATTTCAATCGACTCAACCGACTAAAAGAGAATATTCACAATGGACTGCGAAATGATTTTCAGAGATCGGGGAAAAGAATTATCTCTAAAATCACATTTTATGAAGATACTGAAATGAGTAGACTATGGGCTGATGCTAGAATATCATCATCAGCTTTAAAGCCACCTATGTCTACAGATGAGCTAATTACTCTAGCTCTCAATAATGACACCATCAGAGACCAAGATAAGGAACACAAGAGAGGATGTACGAACACAGTTGGATTTGTGTTGAGAGATACAGAATACCATGCATGTTATGGCATTCATGGTAAAAAGAACAAGACACCATTAGTAGAAGATAAAAGAAGAAATAAACAACTACCAGTTTGTATTGATGACCCAAATGAGCTTAATGATTTCTTTTCTGATAATATGAACTGGTTGCTGTCTAATTCTGACAATTTAGGGTTCCCTGAGAAATTAATAAACATGGCTAATGTATACTCTGATGAGACGAACTATGATCAGGTAAAGCATGTATATAAAAATCTTTGAAATACAAAACTAATTAAGTGGTTAAACTTCTTTAGTGTTGTAGGACAGGAGTTAGCAGTATTCAGGTACTAATAAATTCATTCTTAAGCAAATTCCAGGATACAAATCCATAATTTTAATTAAAACTACTTCAGCAAGGAGTCATATATTTTATATTTTGCTCTTCAAGCAAGATTCCTTTGAAACTGTTGAAAACTGCATTTATAGAAAACTCATTGATAGTCTAGGACTCTAGGTTATAGTTTCTCAAAGTGGCACTCAATTCAAACTGATAAATTACAAAATTTAATTACTCTATCCATGATTTTTATTAACTCATTCTTCACTTATCTAAGACATTTCAATTTGGATTCTAACCAGCCACTTGATGATTGGCGCAGAAACAAACCTGCATTTATCCATGCCATGCATTGTCTATCTTTATCTGTAGAATACAAATCGAAAACAGAAGAAATTGTGACTCTGTCTCGGTATGCATACATGGAGCAGTTTGTTGCTGCACCAAACTATAGATGGCCAGGTAAAATTGTTAGCAAGATTGACTTTAGACCTAGAACTAAATATCAATCATTCTTGGAATGGTCTTTGATAATGCTTTGTGACCACATTGAGAAACATGAATCTAATCCTATTAATGAAGTTGAAGATACTACTGACTCCCTTGACAGATTTGGCTCTTATCTCACTCTTCATCTTAGAAAAGATTCCATCATTTGAAGCAGCACTTGACATCTGCTACTCAGGCTACTTCTAAAACAAGAATCAGAAGAGTGAAGATAATCAAGCTATGAATTTTGCCAAGAAGATAATGCATTGTGAAGATCAATTAGATTTTATAAATCTAAATGGGATTGGCTATAATGAAGGGACAGAACTTAGAATGCATGAATACAACTGTGAGCTAGTAAAGTATTTTGCAGATCAATTAAATAAGCATTTATGTGCTTTTCATGGAAATAATATTCAAGAATCAATTGCACATGAGTTTTATTCACGTCTAAGTTTTACCACCCTGAATTAAATAGCCACCTTAAAAGCCACTTGTATTGCTGATCCATTTGATGAGTTTCCTGGTAAAGACAGAAAGGAGAATTTGAAGAAGAGTAAGAAATCTAAATATTATATGCAATAGTGATGCCGAGACATGGGCATTGACACAAAGGGCTGATCTGGAAATTCTCAATATCATTGTCGCTGGACAGAAACATAGAGCATCTGTACGACATACAAAGTACGCTGATAACACAACCAAGTCGACGAATATGGCCATAGCTGCTTTCACAACAGCTCATGTCAGAGTGAAGCTTATAAGCTTTTGGACCCTGTCGGACAGAGTGTTTTATACTGCGATATCGATAGCTGTATATTTTTAGCTAAATAAGCCGATTTTGTTGTGCCTACAGGTTGGTTTTTCGGTGATTTAGCTGATGAAATAGGTACGGGGCTCACAGCGAACAGTTTCGTGTGCACAGGACCGAAATCATATGCTTTCCACCTGCTAAAAAGCGACGGGGGTGTAGATCATATCTTAAAAGCTTTTTTTCTTAAAAACTAAAGAATACCCCTAGTGTAGAACGCTAAGATGTACGTAGTCGGTGTCTCTCGGCCTCCAGGTGGACGACGAGGGGACTTCGGCCCCCGTCAGCACGAGCTATAAAATTACACCGGTTTTTTTTTCTTCTATTTACCTATATATATATATATATATATATATATATATATATATATATATATATATATATATATATATATATATATATATATATATATATAAAATGATAAAAGTTCCTTAACGCCCAAATGAAAATACTATAAATTAGTAAATTTACTGAATATAAAACTAAAGTCTAATTAAAATTAAACATTTCTAAA
This sequence comes from Trachelipus rathkii, assembly GCA_015478945.1. Lineage (NCBI taxonomy): Eukaryota > Metazoa > Arthropoda > Malacostraca > Isopoda > Trachelipodidae > Trachelipus > Trachelipus rathkii. The sequence continues at coordinate 24,759 of JABUQX010137221.1, read as the reverse complement.
GACGAAATGATAACTATTTAAACCAAATAAAAAATAATTTTTTCTTGTTTTGATTTCTAGCTTGCGCTGCGAAATTGTTAATGAAATATTACGCAATATGTATCGTTTTCTTGCGGTGCGGTCAAAACAAAACGAAAAAGAAAATGAATTTGGAAGGGTAACTAAACTTTTTTTATATACGAAATTAAATTTTTTTTACTTGGGAGTGACCCGACCTGCTAAACTCATTTCACCCCTAGAACATAGGAACCCCCCCAAAAAAAATCGTTTCGTACCTAGAACATCTATTTATGTATCACAGGTTACCTGCAAAATAAAATTTTTTGCTTTGACCTTACGTTCCGTGTGGGCGTTAAGTAACTGTCATTCATATATATATATATATATATATATATATATATATATATATGGCTTATTTCAATTTTTCGTCTGAGCTTCGATATTCGATATTTTTAAAATTATCGATATATCGATATATTAATATCGAAAACCTTTTGAAATATCGAGTTAAAAAAAAAGAAGCTCTCATTTCGGGTTTTCACCTTATAGGTATAAGTCGACTTTGCTTGTGATGTGCAAACTTAAATTTAAAAATTTATTTATTTATTTAGTGACTTTTAAATATTAATTTATGTCATTTAATACATATTTATAAAGAGAATAGACTTAACAAAGTTTCATATAGTATTTTTATTGCATTTTAGCGATTGTCTCAGGTAAATATATTTCAAAATTTTTAAGGAAAATAGCTTTAATTTTTTTTTTATATTCTGACGAAAGATTCAAACTAACTAGGGCCAAGTTAATCAGTATCTTAAACATTACGTGAAGTTTAGTAGTTATTACAATATATATATAAATGTATATATATATATATATATATATATATATATATATATATATATATATATATATATATATATATATATATATATATATATATATATATATATATATATATGGCTTATTTCAATCTATATATATATATATATATATATATATATATATATATATATATATATATATATATATATATATATATATATACTATATATATATATACCATATCGCTGGCCATATAGAGGTGACTCAGGCCCCTAAAAATTTACCCTCTTTAGGGGCTCGAGCCGATGGAGGGACAGGGTATATATACGAAGATGGTCGGAGGAACCCCACGACACCCAAATACCAAAGAGCGGGGGTTCGGGAGACCATCCCGGAGGAAGAAAGAGTTTAGTCCCACCGTAGTCCACCTAGAGGCCGAGACCCCCGACTCCTGACATCGAGGTGGTCTACCCGTGGGTATTCGTTAGTTTTAAACACCCTAACACTCGGGCGCCCTATTTTTTTTGCGGTCAAAGTCTTTTTTTTCAGTGCCATGCATATGCAACAATGTGTATGCCTTACTGTAGGTGCTGTCGTTCTCTAGTTACATGATGTCAGCTTTAGACACTAACCTATATATATATATATATATATATATATATATATATATATATATATATATATATATATATATATATATATATCTATATATATATATATATATATATATATATTTATATATATAATATCGATATATCCAATACTCGATATATCGATATAGTTCGATATATCGAGAATATCGAAGCTCAGACGAAAAATTGAATTTTCTCTATATATATATATATATATATATATATATATATATATATATATATATATATATATATATATATATATATATATATATATATATATATCAATTAATTTATTCAATATTAAAATTACTTCATTTACCACACAATCTTACGAACTACCAAATTTGGGAAGGACTTTGATTTTAAACAATGGCGGAAATGATTACGAAAATTTCAAATTAATTTTGGAAATTTTATTATATTGTCAAAATTGGCCCAAATCTATCGTCTGACATATAAAAATCTTAATGGAGGCACAAAACAACTTCAAGATGTTAATTTCTCAAATATATAGATGCATTTAATTTAGGGCTATTAATTTAGCTTTTATTTTCCGTCAACATGGCCGGTGCAGGTAAGCAAATGCCTAAATAGTTTTGAAAAACAATGTTCAAAACTTTTTGCTCTTTAGTTAACCTTCTTTAAGAGTTTTTATCACACCAAATATATCAAATAATGGCGTAATTCAGATTGTTCGATGACAAAGTGACAACAACCCCTTTTAGTAGGAGTAAAAAGGATACGCAATCAGTTAAAAGAATTTATGTAGTCACGCGTTACAAAGCTGTTTTTTTTTTCATGAAGATTTCGCTATGAAAGTTTCTGATTCAGTCATACAATTAAAGAATTAGAACCAGATTCAGAATGGTATTCTGGCATTATCAGATGATGGTATTAAGTTGGTAAGGTTTCTAAATTGTTAACGGTTTAAAAATTATATAATCGAAAATATTTTAATTTGATTATATGTTTATACAACTTCACCGATTGTAATTAACAGCCTTCTCTCACAAAATACACTGACATAATACTCTCAAGTCTCAATTCAGTTTTGTGCGCGAGTACGTTAACTTGCAATATCGATATAGGAGAAACTTTTTCTTATTATTTTTTTAAAATGATAATTATCTTTTGTCGTCCAATTTTCACCACATTAAATGCCAAACGTACGATAATTTTTCCAGAATTGGAATTTTTATAATTTTAAAGATCTGTGACGTTCAAAGTTCAATATATATATATATATATATATATATATATATATATATATATATATATATATATATATATATATATATATATATATATATATATATATATATATATATATATATATATATAAGAGAGAGAGAGAAGAAATAAAACGTTTGAAAAAAATCATATTTACGCATGGGCCTATCAGGACTGTCCCAGTCAAACCAACAGAATCAGTCATCAAACAGGTTCATACAAATCTCAAAGTATCCTATGAGTTTGTCAATAACTTACAGTATGCACAAAGTTTAAAACATATATATAAGTGGACAGAAGGAAAGGGTTTGTCAATAACTGAATAGTAGACACAAAGTCTACAACTAAAAGAAAAAAACTATCTAAAGAACACGCTAACCACACTACAAGCTTTAATAACTATAGTAATATCATAGCAATTTAACTTTAATAACTACTGTAACTAAAACCCCGCCAATTAGCCTTAGTCAAATACTATATGATACCAAAACCATCCATATACCTATCCAATCCTTTCTTAAATGATAACAACCTCCTGTGGCAAACCATTCCAAAATTTCAAAAAGCTTTCTTATATCAAGATGGCATGCTTTCCTCTTAATTTTCTTATTATTCCCCTTGATGTCCCGTCCGTGCTCTACTATGAAGAATTTATTGGTCTCCGTATTATCAATAGATGTAAATATTTTGTAGAATTGTATCATGTCGCCACTCAGAAATCGCCTTTCTACAGAAAACTTTACTAACTTCTTCATCCACTTCTCATAGCTCTTAATTAATTATGCTTGTTGCTCTACGTTGCATTCTGTCTAGCATATATAAGTTTTTCTTTAAATAAGGGGCCCAAACTTGTGCACAATACTCAAATACTGGTCTAACATACTGTAGCTATTATATACAGTTTACTTATAACTTCTTTGCTTTTTTAAACAACACTGCGATTTGTTATGCCCAGCATCTTATTAGCTTTATTCCTTGCTTCCAAACACTGATTAGCTACTTTCAAATTACTGCTTATAATCACACCAAATCTTTTTCTTGTCCACAGACTCAACCCAGTCCTCATTCATATAGTAGTTAAAAATTTTATTTGAGTAACCTAGGTGAAGAAGCTTACACTTTTAACTATTGCCATTTAGTTGTACTCACTGTTTTCTACTTCACAACCACTCTTTAATCCAACAATGTATCACTCCACCTATACCACACTTTGCAATAACTTCTACAACGGCCTTATGTGGGGAACCTTATGAAAAGCTTTGCTGAAGTCTAAATATATAACAATATCAACTGGATCCCCTCGGCCAACGCAGTCAGTAATGTATTCCATAAATTCTAAAGGTTTGTCTGACATGACATACCCTTTCTAAAACCATGCTGGGAGTCGTACAACACCTTGTTATCTTCCAAATATTTCTCTATATGACCTTTCAGTAACTTTTCCAGAACTTTGAAGCCAGAGAAATGCAAAACCATAGCATACTATAGGTTTAATTATTAACCAATGATTTAATTTCTCCATGCACCTTCTTCCCACTCATAACTATCGAGTATAGAATCATCCGTTCCTTTTCATCCAACCTCTAATTTTACATACCCAGCCAAATCTCTCTAACAAACTCTTGAAACTCGCTTCAGATCACCCCGCAAAATCAAATCTGCACACAAAAGCAGGTTACCCTTCATTCTCTACCAGTTTCGATCAGTCGTAGCACCCTCCCTTACCTTAAATAATATCATCCCCACACATCCATATGTTATTTAAATTGCCATAAAGATATAAAACATTCCTGCCACATTCCTCTACTATTATCATCATTTTATAAAAACTACCAAAACATGTTACTAAATCTTAGTTCAGGTTGGTTGGTCAGATAATTTGCAAGTTGAATCTCCTAATATATTTAAAAAAATATATATTTTTTTGATAAGATGAGTGATGTGTGTTGAACTTTTGATTTTGTTGAAAACTTTTTAAAATAATATATAAAGAAGGTAATACTTAGATATTTATATTTATTAATTAAGAAATTACCATTTTCCAGTTTGATCTAAGAGTTACCATGTTTCATAAGTATCAGTATTCTGAGAAAAATTAAATCGGCCTTTTCTGATAATAGTAATTTAAGAAATTATAACCGAGAAACTGATATCTATATTTTAGTACTTTTTTTAAAAGAGCCTTCATTTAAGAGGACATACAAACAGTTAAAAAAATTGTGGGACAATATTAAACCCCAAAAGAAAAAACAACTAGCGGCAGTGAAAAAAGAAATTCTTTCTACAGGTGGAGGACCTTCACACCAAGGCTCCCGGATATAGATCCCGGAGATTATCTGTGCGAATCGTTTTCAACTGAAATATCAGGTGTTCTGAGCAGTGACACCGTGACCCTGTCGCAGGTAATAACACTAACTGGATATATATATATATATATATATATATATATATATATATATATATATATATATATATATATATATATATATATATATATATATATATATATATATATATATATATATATATATATATATATATGAATTTAAATATATTATTATTATTATTATTATTATTATTATTATTATTATTATTATTATTATTATAATTATTATTATTATAATTATTATTATTATAATTATTATAATTATAACTATAATTATTATAATTATTGTTATTATAATTATTATTATAATTATTATTATGTTTATTATTATTATTATCTGTATAAAAATACAATTTTTGTATATATATATATATATATATATATATATATATATATATATATATATATATATATATATATATATATATATATATATATATATATATATATATATATATATATATATATTTAAAATTATATTAGATCTGATAGATAATCGTAGCCCAACAACAAGCACACGCCGAATATCAATCTACACGTTTGGTTATCGCACGAACACTACGTCGAGAGCACATGTACCCCTTTCATATACAGGCTGTGCAATTACTGCATGAAGGCAATAGTCATGCTCGTCTAGAATTCTGTAGGTGGATACTTGCTAATAGTGCCGTACTGCAAATATGGATGGCCTAGTGGTTAGAGCATCCGGTTATTGTTAACTATGCGACGCGTAGTCCAATGTTCGAATCCCGCTTATGGAGATTAAAATCTCCTGTGACTCCTTCATTTAAAAACCAACCTCCTATGGTGCAAGCCACAACATCTGCGGCATCTTTTCCATATAATGAAAATGGCGACGCTGCCTCTACAGACCATCCGGGCAAAGAGGGTCGTTCGTTTTTCCCTTGAGGGGGCTCAGTGGCACCCAGGAGCCCTCCTGAACCACAGCCAAGTTGCAGCGGAGTAAATGCCCATGGGGGAGTCCCTGTTTTGACAACCTTTGTCAAAAATGCAGAGAAGCAACCTAATCCAACTGGACAGTAATAAAGGTAAATCAGTAACGCATTTGTTTTCACGAAAACACCTGGCTTAACTATTGTCCTCCTAAATTGAAACCAACATTATATAAAAGATAAGTTAATGACTGTTTTGCGATTATTCAGAGACAAGTCAAACTTCATTATTTTTAAATTACCTTAACAATAGGTATCTCGATTTAACATATACGATGGAGGGCATGCAGAACAATTCCCTACCGTTTTTTGATATTTTGATTATTTACACTAGAAATTCTTTTTCGACTTTTGTTTAGGAAACCCACCACAATTACGTTAGGCCTAAATTTCTTTACTTTCCTCCCAACTAAATAATATATATATATATATATATATATATATATATATATATATATATATATATATATATATATATATATATATATATATATATATATATACCATTTTTTGGGGGGGGGAAACGAAATTTTGTAGTTCTTATAAAATATGAATGAATATTCATTCCGTTATTTAAATGTTCTATTTTTGACGTATTGAAATAAATATTAGGCCAGGACACCCATGGATTTGAATGATCACCTCCAGCGATGGTATCATGGAATATATAGGCCTTTGAGTACTCAGCAATTATGGGATGAGAAAACTGGGTTCTTTAAAAACTACGCTTGAAGCGTTCTTTTTTGGGGACGTGGATGGTCTAGTGGTTAGAGCATCCGGTTATTGTTAACACTGCGACGCGGTGTCCAATGTTCAAATCCCGCTGATGGAGAGTAAAATCTCCTGTGACTCATTCATTTAAAATGGGCTTATATAGGAAGGCAAGAAATGCTGCCATTCTGTCGGGAGAAACAGTCCCCCTTCCCCTTTCTCTAAAGCGGGGAGCTAAAGACTTAAACACACCAATCCGTCGTAAGAAATTCTATTATTATTTTTATTATTATTATTATTTATATTATCATTATTATCATTATTAATATTTCAAAAATTGTTCCTTTTGTCTCTGAAGAACCAGTCAAGATTCCTCAAACTTCAAAGCGGGGAGCGGAAGAATCAGAAGAAGACACACCAATACGTCGTAAGAAATTCTATTATTATTATCATTATCATTTATTATTATATATTCTTTTCTTTATTGTAGGTCATAAGAAAGCTGTACCCAACTACATACTTTTCGACAGTAGTGATGAGGAGTCTGCTGACACTCTAGATTTCTCTGGATTAAATTTATTAATTGGTAAGTTCAAAAACTTTTAAACATTTTATTTTCAAATACTTATTTTTTTGTTTATTATTTACATTTTTAATACTTGTCTTTTACTAATTATTTACATTTTTAAAATTTTAAATTTGTTATTTATATTATTTACATTATCATCAGACACTCCCGAGCCCGAGCCCGAGACCGATTCGGAATTTATTCCATCAGACCTGGAATCTGAAGAGATGCGGCCAAGATTGCAAACACCACCACCACCACCTCGGGTGACTACTTCACATCACGAACCAAAATCAGCTGTAGCCTCTCATAAAGCAAAAGAATTTCCAAGAACAAGAAAAGAATTAGAAAATAAATTTGCACGAGAAGAAAAAACTTTATAAAAAAATTAAGAATATGAAAAGTGATTTTAAAAAAAAGGTTAGGAAAAGTTTTAAAGAGTTTGATGAAAGGGAAAAACAATTGAAAATGCAGAAAGAGAGGGAATTGATAAAAGAATCAAATATGTCAAAAGCATCAGATGACATTCAAATTTTATCACATCAACTCTCAAGAAATATTTATTTACGTCCTGTATGTGATAGAAAAGCCACGAAAGTTACCCAACACTTAAAAAGAGGTCATAAAACTTTAACACCAGAGGAGCATAGAACCATCAGAAAATTAATGCTTGGAAATATTGTGGGACGGCACACAATAAAATCCACAAAAGTAAACCAAATTTATAATCCTGTCCCAATCCTAACTGAAGAAGAAAAAGAAATGAAAAGAAAATTAGATAGTTTAAAAAACGAAGTTTTACAAACTATAGACTGCCACGATAGCAGGCAAATGCTTACACTGGTTTACACAAAATACTGCAGGTTAATTGCAGAAGCCTCAAAGCCTTTTAATATAACACAGTTTCGCTCACTCCTTCCAAAAGACAGTAATTATAAGAAAACAAACTCAGCAAAGCTAATCAAGTTATTAAAAAGATTTAAATAAAATATTTAAAAGTAGAAACATTTATAATTCTTTCTTAATTATTGTGACATTTAGCGTGTGTAATATGAAAATTTGCCTTGTGTCATGTCATACGAGGCATGGTGGGTCTTGCTACTGTGAGCAAGCAATTTAGCAATTTCTTAATGCATGTCTAGATTTTTGGCGCCTGTTTCCGAAGATATTTTTTTTCTTAACATCTTGGTGGTTACGGCAACTCCTTTATAATTAGGATAGGCGGTCATCCAGGCCCTTTGAAGATATATGTTGAATCTTCCCATAGATGGGAAAAAAGCACAGGCGTTTGACGAATTACAAGAATATAGGAAGGCAAGAAATGCTGCCATTCTGTCGGGAGAAACAGTCCCCCTTCCCCTTTCTCTAAAGCGGGGAGCTAAAGACTTAAACACACCAATCCGTCGTAAGAAACTCTATTATTATTTTTATTATTATTTATATTATCATTATTAATATTTCAAAAATTGTTCCTTTTGTCTCTGAAGAACCAGTCAAGATTCCTCAACCAGTCAAGATTCCTCAAACTTCAAAGCGGGGAGCGGAAGAATCAGAAGAAGACACACCAATACGTCGTAAGAAATTCTATTATTATTATTATCATTATCATTTATTATTATATATTCTTTTCTTTATTGTAGGTCATAAGAAAGCTGTACCCAACTACATACTTTTCGACAGTAGTGATGAGGAGTCTGCTGACACTCTAGATTTCTCTGGATTAAATTTATTAATTGGTAAGTTCAAAAACTTTTAAACATTTTATTTTCAAATACTTATTTTTTTGTTTATTATTTACATTTTTAATACTTGTCTTTTACTAATTATTTACATTTTTAAAATTTTAAATTTGTTATTTATTATTTATATTATTTACATTATCATCAGACACTCCCGAGCCCGAGACCGATTCGGAATTTATTCCATCAGACCTGGAATCTGAAGAGATGCGGCCAAGATTGCAAACACCACCACCACCACCTCGGGTGACTACTTCACATCACGAACCAAAATCAGCTGTAGCCTCTCATAAAGCAAAAGAATTTCCAAGAACAAGAAAAGAATTAGAAAATAAATTTGCACGAGAAGAAAAAACTTTATAAAAAAATTAAGAATATGAAAAGTGATTTTAAAAAAAAGGTTAGGAAAAGTTTTAAAGAGTTTGATGAAAGGGAAAAACAATTGAAAATGCAGAAAGAGAGGGAATTGATAAAAGAATCAAATATGTCAAAAGCATCAGATGACATTCAAATTTTATCACATCAACTCTCAAGAAATATTTATTTACGTCCTGTATGTGATAGAAAAGCCACGAAAGTTACCCAACACTTAAAAAGAGGTCATAAAACTTTAACACCAGAGGAGCATAGAACCATCAGAAAATTAATGCTTGGAAATATTGTGGGACGGCACACAATAAAATCCACAAAAGTAAACCAAATTTATAATCCTGTCCCAATCCTAACTGAAGAAGAAAAAGAAATGAAAAGAAAATTAGATAGTTTAAAAAACGAAGTTTTACAAACTATAGACTGCCACGATAGCAGGCAAATGCTTAAACTCCTTACAGCTATTTCTCTTGCTTTCAGGAGATCAAACTATCTTCTTTTTAGATGAAGATTTATAAGCTGAAGAATTTGCCGATTTACCCTCAAGAGTAGCAAGATTACGCTCAAAACCCTTTTTAGGGCCCTTTTTACCACTTTCCTTTTTTCATAGACTATTTTACCGCTCCAAAATTACACTAACGAAATGATACTCATCCCGTGTGATGAATTTGAGCTCACGATGGTTGGGAGTTTGTCAACGATTATACAACTCATGAACTTACAGCCAGCTGATAAATTTTCGAAGAAATCGACTCCAAACTTCCCTTAGCTCAATAATATATAATCTCACTTCCGACAGTAATACTTATATATATATATATATATATATATATATATATATATATATATATATATATATATATATATATATATATATATATATATATATATATATATATATATATATATATATATATATATATATATATATATATATATATTCAAAAAAAGGAATTTGTAAGGTCGATTTAATTGTAAATAGGCTTAAGTTTTCATTTAACAATTACCATCATTCACCAAGTTCAAATGTTAAACAATAATAATATTATTGTTATTGATATGAATTAGTTTAATTTTTTCACAATTACTAGTCTTTGAAAACCTCTTATCACAACGGTTAGTAAGGTGACCTTAAAGAAACAAGCGATTCTGTTCAGATTGCATGAATTTTTTTCTTCTTCTCAGTTACTCCATTATTTAAAAATCTTACCCACCCTTGTATGGGGTCTGTTCTCACATTTGGAGTGGCTCCAGTTCCACTCTTCTTTTGGATAGGGTTGAAGACTTAGCCTAATAAGACTGTCCCCCTTCTTTCTGACTCCCTTGACCCGCTTTCCCTGCGACGTGACATTGGCACTATTTATTTTCTATAGTTCGTTGTGGTGCCTCCTTTTCAGCCACATGTCTTGCGAAACTTCTTGCCTTCATCTGTTTTTGCTGCTGCATTCAGTCTTCCTTTCTTTAAGACCCACCTGAGGGAATGCATTAGACAAGGAATTGGGTAGATTTAATTTACTTTTCTGTTTTGTTCCCTTTTTTGATATATATATATATATATATATATATATATATATATATATATATATATATATATATATATATATATATATATATATATATATATATATATATATATATATATATATATATAATGCGGCTGCCTCGAGGCTGGCTATTTAAGAATGGGGAAGTAAAATGGAAAAACATTGATAGGCATACCGGAGAAGCTAAAAATCTTCAAGACCCTCTATTTAGGCTACAAACATTTTATATAAAAGGTTTGGGATAAAGAATTGGTCAAATTACGTAAATAGTTGAAACTAATTTATTATGAATTTATTCAATTTTTTATTTAAAATATAAATTACTTTCAAAATGAAATTAACATATCGTTCAACCACGTAGGAAGAGCTTGTCAGTCACTATCGACAATTTTTTTTTTTAACTAACCTCATGAATAAATATGACTGTAAATAAAATGTACTTTTCTGTTCTCAATTATAGGACAGGATTAACAAGCACTTAAATATTTTAATTGATCTTTGCTTTGATTCACTTTCATTTGATGATAATTTAAACCCGCCAATTTGGCTTCGTCTAAATATATTATATGATACCCAACCCATCCATATACATATCCAACCCTTTCTTAAATGTTGCAGTTGAGTCACTCAACAACCTCCTGTGGCAGACCATTCCAAAATTTAACAAAATTTATAGGTTGTGACTGGGGCAATTGCTCACAACTCGTGCATTTTCCAGGGTCGAGATGCGGCCGTTCATGCTCGCGTAAGAAACGTGGTTCGTTCGCGGCGGGATTTCAACATTTTATATGTGTTCACGCTGGCACAACAGGCCATACTTCAAGGGCAGGAGGTGATGAAGAAAATTACTCGAGTAGTGAATTCTGCAATAGTTGCCCAACGAAACAACCCAAATTAACATTCAAATACATGAACTACTTAACCAATTGCATATACGACTTTTACAGGTAAATTACACTATGAGGGATATTCAAACACTTAACAGCTATACCACACAAATCCAGAGATATTTAAAACGTATAAATAGCCTCACTCATACATCAGCAATTTCAGTCCCACGGGTGATCCGTTTAATGACCCGGTTGGCCAATGTGGTAGAAGGCTTGGATTTATTATGCCATCATTTTAACTTCAGTAATGTAAAAAAAATGCAGATAAAAGTAGAACAGTCTTCAATGCAGACTTTTAAAAAAATCACAGTATAGACTGAAAAAAATAATAATGAAAGAACAGAAATGTATGACATCTTTAAGAAAAAAAAGTTAAAGCTCTCAAAGTTATTAAAATTGCTATAGGCTTTTCTCATAGTCTAACTGACCTGAATGCCATCTTATCACATTAGAAAATAGGAGACTATGAAGAGCGAGTTAAATTTCGAATTTTAAATATATATATATATATATATATATATATATATATATATATATATATATATATATATGTATTTATATATATATATCTACTATATATATATATATATATATATATATATATATATATATATATATATATATATATATCTACTTTAATCACATAAATAAATATAAATATATATATATATATATATATATATATATATATATATATATATATATATATATATATATATATATATATATATATATATATATATATATATATATATATATATATATATATATATTCGGGAGTACCATCCTACAATATGATAGCCCCTTTATTACGTTTTGTTCTTCTCAGTGAATGTTAATATTATGGGAAAATATTATCAAAGGTATTATTTTGTTTAAGAGTTATATATTTTGGTTTATTTCATTTATTTCCTTAAATTTTATATGTTATTAAATTTATGCTCTTTTCCAAGTACCTCTGAGTAATAAAGTAATTTATTACCAGAAGTACTAAAAGTTCTGTCTTTAGGTATGAGATGATTTATTGATTTGATGCTGTATTCAGTCTTCCTTTCTTTGACCCACCTGAGGGAATGCATTAGACAAGGAATTGGGTGGATTTAATTTACTTTTCTCTTTTGTCCCCTTCTTGACATGATATATATATATATATATATATATATATATATATATATATATATATATATATATATATATATATATATATATATATATATATATATATATATATATATATATATATATATATATATATATAATCAAACGGATAAAGGAGTATGTTTGTGAATAGGCAAGCAAAATGAAAAAACATTGATAGGCATACCGGAGAAGCTAAAAATCTTCAAGACCCTCTATTTAGACTACAAACATTTTATTTAAAAGGCTTGGGATAAAGAATTGGTCAAATTACGTAAATAGTTGAAACTAATTTATGAATTTATTCAATTTTTTATTAAAATAAATAAATTATTTTCAAAATGAAATTAACATATCGTTCAACCACGTAGGAAGAGCTTGTCAGTCACTATCAGTTTTTTTTTTAAAGGAGCAATTTAATTTTGGGCGTATATTATCTCCCTGATGCTTATTTTTAAATGGCTCTTTAGAAATGAAACATTTTTCTCGATTAAAAATATACGATATTGTTTATTCGGAGCCTTGGTTTCAATTTTGACCAAATAAATAAGTCTCTTACAGGTGCCTTACTTAATAATAAAGTGCTCGATTCTTTTATTTTTTAATTAGATAAATACCATTAATTTATATTAGTGACTATTTTAAGTATTAGATCAGACATTTCAAGTTCCAATAATATTGAAATATCAAAACTAAGGTTTTAAAAATAAAACAAAATTCAGAATGGGCCTAATAAACAACAGCCAAACTGATAATGTGGCCAGAATTACTTCCAAACCTAGTTCACAACAGTAAGTAGATGAAATTAAAGTTACTCGGAAGGTTTAGGAAAATTTATTTGATCTTGTTAAACAGATCAACACAATTCACCAAATGCCAAATATACAAACGTAAAATAGCTCATCTGATTTAGTAGCCATTTTCTGTTCAAAAAACAGTATTCAGAGTCAATAAGCTGGATCGGAAATTAAATTTAATTGAGATAATCTCAAAAAGCAAGATACGGAAAACGAGTGAAGAATGGATTAAAAAGGAAAGATTTTGCCTCAAACAAGTCGGTTACAATTCCAACTTGGAGATGGGGATAAATGTTCCAGTCTTCGAAATATAAATTCTAAAAATCTCATAAAATAATCAAGAATTAATATAATCTAGTGCTTTACTCCAACAATAATTTAATGAATTATATCAACTGATCATAAACATATTTGCAATCAAATAAAGATATAGTAAACTCTTTGTGGCTTGCTTTTCAATTTATAAAAAACAGTTACAAACCGGCACCTACATATTATATATATGTATATATATATATATATATATATATATATATATATATATATAGGAACTTATCCTTTAAAAGGTAGTTAACCGATATATATCGAGCGAACGATGTAATCGATTTTTTTGGATTATTTCAAGGCTTTATTTAAAAAGTTGCCAATAAGTTTTTTTTTTTTTTAACAGAAAAGGAATACCCAAGATTAAATGTAAAGATGAAAGAATTCAAAGTTATCAGCATAACCTGTCACAAGTAACCTCCTTTTTACAAAATAAACTCAACCCTTAAAAAAATAAATGTTTTTTGAAATATATAAATTCTTAATTAAAACTAAATAACAATGACATGTTTAACAATTATTAGATTGAAACAACACACTTCTTTTTGTAGATACTTAATTGGGTTATGCAGTTTTGATAATCGTGACTTTTCATGCTTTCTTTAAAGGATGGTGTTTTTATATATATATATACATGTAGTATCTTATATATATATATATATGTATGCCCTTTTCTGTACATATATCAATATATCTGTATATATATAATTATAATTAATTTATTCAATGTTAAAACTATTCATTTTTCTAGTTTTACGAACTATAAGTTCGTATTTCCATGCTAGGACTTTTGATTTTAAACTATAGCGGTAATGCTTACAATAATTTCAAATTAATTTTAGAAATTTTATATTGTTAAAATTTGGCCAAGTCTATCGAATGGCATGTAAGGATCTTAATGGACGGCACAAAAAATGTTAATTTCTCAGATTTATAGAGACTTTATGACTATTATTTTTATTTTCCGTTAACATGGCCGATAGAGGTAAGCAATTGCCTAAAATAAGCTTTTAACAATTTTCTGTTGACGCAAACTTGTTGCTGCTTTCTTAAGATCTTTAAGAGTTTTTGTCTTGTACACAAAATCTATCAAATAATGGCAAAATTCACCATTGTTCGATGATAAAGTGAGAACAACACCCTTTAGTAGGAGTAAATAGCATAGGCAATCAGTTAAAGAACTTATGAAGTCACGTGTTACAAAGGTGGATTCTGTCGTACAATTGAAGAATAAGAACCAGATCCAGAATGGTATTTTAGCATTATGGTGTAATTAGATGGGTTTTATATACAAATGTGACTATAATCAAGTACTTAGCTGTACCAGAGCGGCTTCCGTCACCGTGTCCATCGCTGCCGATAAAATAGTAGTATTTAAGGTAATATCTTTAGTAAGTTTAGTACGTATATCCATATATCTGTTTTAAATATATCTATATATATATATATATATATATATATTATATATATATATATATATATATATATATATATATATATATATATCTGTTAAAAATGAAATATATCAAAAAAAAAAAGGTCGAAAACTCAGTTAAAGAAAGAAAAAGTGGAAAACTGTTCAACATATACAGCTATTGCGTTACCTGTTGAGCATTATTATATATCTATAGCATTCTTAAACAGAAGTTACATCATTCATTAAATATTTTATCCCTTACAAAAAGTGATGAGGATTATTGGGAAATCAAAGTTGAAAACCCCCGAATGGATTCCAGAAAAGAAAGCAACATTTTTGTACCTCCTTCCAGGACAAAGGAAAAAGTTACATCTACAGCTCTTGAGTTACCTGGTAAGCTTTATTATTATACCCCAATAGCATTCTTAAACGGAAGTTATTACATCATTGATTAAATACGTTATCCGAAGTTGAAAACCCAGGAATGGATTCCAAAGAATGCAACATTTAAGTGCCTCCTTCCAGTGCAAAGAAGAAAGGGCGAGAAAAGATATAATGAACAGAAAATTGGCAGCAGCACTCGACAAGTGTCAAGTAAATAAAAGAGAGGCAGTCCATCTACTTAATGCAATTTTTAGAAGCAGTACATTTAAATCCTGCTGATTATGTCATAAACAGAACATTTTTCAGAATACAACGAAATCTTATCGCAGGCAGACACTGCTAATTTAATTAAAAGCAAGTTTTTAGAATTAAACTCTGAAGCTGTTACTTTTCATTGGGATACCAAACTCACAGAAAGTACCTGAAGTGAAAAGGTAGAACGGCTAGCGATTATAGATAGCATCCGCAATGGAATGGAAAAGCTTTTAGCAGTTCCACATATTCCAGAAGCCACAGGCTTGGAAATATGTTCTGCAGTGATAGACGTCATTGAACAATGAAATTTAAAAGAAACAGCTCAACCATTAGTTTTCGATACTTTAGCAGTAAACACAGGAAGAATAAACGGAGCGGCCATTTGCATAGAAGTGAAATTGAACAAAGACCTACTTTTTATGGGATGTCATCAACATATTGCTGAAACTATTTTGTCTACAGTGTTTGGTGAAATATTTCCCTCTTCAACTGGTTCTGATATTCCCTTATTTAGAAAATTTAAAAAAAGTGGACCCAAAATTAAAAAAGAAAAATTCACTGAGGAATTACAATACATTAAAGCAGCCATAAATGAAGTTAATGTTAAAAATTTAATAGATTTTTGTCTTTTAAAATTATCTGAAAAGTGGCCCCGTGATGATTATAAGGAATTTTTGGAGTTAATTTTATTCTTGGGACACCACAATCAATGCAACGTCAAGAAACCTGGAGCTTCTCATCAAGCGAGATGGATGGCGAAAGGAATTTAAGCATTAAAAATTTACTTATTTCGTGAGCAATTCCCACTTGAACCAGAATAGTCTAACGCATTGCTCGAGATAATTACTTTTATGGTAAAGTGTTACTGCCCTTACTGGTTCAAAGTTTCTTGCCTTGAGAAGGCTCCTCTAACTGATATAAATTTAGTGAGATTGCTAGTTGAAGGTTCAAATGAAAATATCTCTAATAAGGCAACAAGTAAACTTCTGAATCATCTCTACTACTTGAATAATGGATGTACTCTGAAAATTTGGCGCTCAGACGAAAGATTGAATTAAGCCATATATATATATATATATATATATATATATATAT
>JABUQX010137221.1:0-5000 GCA_015478945.1 Trachelipus rathkii | reverse complement strand
ATATATATATATATATATATATATATATATATATATATATTTATATATATATATATATATATATATATATATATATATATATATATATATATATATATATATATATATATATATATATATATATATATATATATATATATATATATATATATTACTTTATAATATATATATATATATATATATATATATATATATATATATATATATATATATATATATATATATATATATATATATATATATATATATATATATATATATATATATATATATAATGGCACTTTAATCAGACCGATTGGGGGGCCTTGGTGGCTTCTACGCTAGCTATAATTGGAATGACTGCTTTGACTCTGGTAACGCTTCGGCTTCTGCCGATAAGATGGGAGCTGTAATCGTTGATGGTATGAGCAGGTTCATTCCTTCTTCGACAAATCTTTCTCTCCTCATAATCCATGGTTCGGCTCGTGCTTGCTCTCTGGTCATTCAGGCTAGAGACGGTGCGCATCGGGTGATATGTCTCCATGGTTCTTTATCATCTTTATAAATTTCATTCAGCTGAAATCGTTGCAGGGACACTCTTCGTCGAGCAAAGCGGAGGCTTTCATCAAAAGTGTGCTAACCTCCATGATTCTCCTACTGATAAATCTTTCTGGCCTCTTGCCAAAAACTTCTCCTAACAACTTCTGCTTAATCTATCTTTCCTCCTTATGTTAGTCTTATTGGTTCTGTTTTGTTCTTCAACTGAAAGAAAATCTCTTTGACTCCTATTTTCCTATACAACTCAACCCTAGACGGTTAAATATATATATATTGCTGTATGGTATTCTGTGTATTGCCTGTGATTTTGCTTAGGTGGTGCAGGAATAAAATCTGTGAACGTTAAGGAAGGCGGTGGCCCAGATGGCATTCCTCCCCGAGTTTTGATGGAGTGTGCTTTCGTACTGGCCCCTCTCGTTCTATCTATCATTCTCTATGTCTCAATACTGATACTTTCCCTCCCAGTGTTGGAAGCTCTTCCATGTGCCTGTTCCGAAAAAAGGAAGCGCTCTGATTATTCTGTAACAGCCTCTTGGCTCTCACTTGTGTTCTTAGGTCAGACTATTATAATATATTTCATGCGATCATCTGGGTCTGTTCTTCTTTTCCCGATCATCGTGCGGCTTTCCGGAGCTCGAGATCTACTGGCGATGTGCTGCCCTGGCCGATATGCTGGTTTCGCCTCCGAAACCGGAGGCTTGTGGTGGCGCGGCGCCTCAGGCATTTGACCGGGTATGACACGCGTCACTGCTCTCAAGCTCCCTGCTGGTTTCCTCTTATCTTGCTTGCCATGTCTGTTTTCTTTTCGTCACTTATATCTTTATTGTTGATGGGGCGACTTCTTTTCATTCAAAGTGATGTTAAGGTTCTGTTCTATCTCTACCTTTATTCCTACTTTTCATTAATGATCTTCTCACCTGTACATCTAACTCTATATCACTCGTATGCCGATGACTCACGACCCTTCATTCTTCAACTCATTTTAATTCTGCTCCCTCTTTTACTTTGAATTATCAGTCCCTACGTGCTTTCCAGTTTCTATTATGCTGAGTTTGGATTAGTTTCAGGACGGTTTAATCTCCTTGGCTAATTCAGTTATTTTAAAACCAAACTCCTAATCTCCCTCTCAAGACACCTTCTAACTTTCCTATCTCTTTCAACGGTTCCCTCGTCTCCTGTTGGCAGTATAAACATCCTTGGCTTATACTAAACTAAAAAAATGTCCTAGGCTAAATGCAGCAGTTTTGGGCTGACCTCAAAAAACTGGGTTCGCGAGGCTGCAGAGACTTTCCTCTTCTCAGTTGCTCAGCTATACAAGGTCTCATCCGCCCTTGTGTGCATGGATTACTGCTCTCATATCACCCAGCTTGGATGGGGTCGAGGCAAAGGCCACAAGACTGATAAACTGTTACTTTCCAGGTTACTTGACCCTCTATCTTTGGCGCAATGTTGGTGCTATCTCTCTCACTCTGGTGCCACCGGCGGCAGTTCATAAAGACTTATCACTCGCGATACCTGTGCTACAGGCACTCATGCTTTGAAGGCGTGTTCAGCTTTGTGAGTTTGTGATGATCATTAACAGCTCAAGGCTTGTTCATTTGGTGCTTCCATGTAGCCATATTAGGAGGGTTTCTCATTATATTTATATGTTTCCTGCTGAATTTAATCTCTCTCACTTTAAAGCCTGCGTCTGTGCTCTTGCGTGAGTTTGTGTTGGTTGGTTGAGTTTTTCAGGGTGAACTCTTGCCCCCTCCTTGAATAGGATACTTGTGGGTATTGGTGACAAGCTGTAGTATATATGTATATATATATATATATATCATATCTATACCATATCTCATATATATCTCTATATCTATCTATATATATCAATCTATCTATTTTATTTCCTCACCTAACGTCACATCCGCATCCGCATCCGCATCCTCACATTATTTGCAGGTAACATCCGCATCCCATCCGCATCCCTCATCCTGTTTAAGATCCGCATCGTCGCATCATAAAACAGATTAGTTTTGACATCCAGTTACATCACTATTATATATATATATATATATATGTATATATATATCACTCACTATATATATATACCATATATATATCTCTCTCTCTCCATATATATATATATATATATATATGCTGATTATATTTTTATTTTCCATTTGTTTATAAAGAGGCGTTGTATATATATTTGCTTTAACAAAATAATTTTATTACAATTTATGGTGCAAGCAGCAACTTCTGCTTCAATTTCCTTCACTAATGTCCACGCTGCCTCAACAGTAAACCCAGACTATTCTGGTGAAGAGGATACTCCGCTTTCCCCTTCAGGGGGCTCGGTATCACCCGGGAGCCCCCATTCACCACAGCCCAGTTGCAGTAGTACCTTAAACGACCATTGGGAAGCACCTGTACGACTGACACCCCTGGTCAAAAATGGTGTAGAGAACCAATCTGTTCCAACTGGACAGGTAAAGAAAACACCTAGGAAAATCAGTAATAAAGGTAAACAAGGTAAAAATTCTCAATTTCGTAATTACAACAGCTTATGGGATAGCGATAGCTAAAAATGCCTATTTCGGTGTTTCGTTGTAATATATCGAAAAGCAATATCAGCTAACACTTTCCTATCAGGGGATGGTATCAGTTTGAGTAGAAGAAACATATCTAGCCTGCTCATTTTCAAAGTTGAATCGATCACTAATCTTTGTTAAGATATATATGTATATATACCATATACCATATATATATATATATATATATATATATATATATATATATATATATATATTTATATATCTATCATATCTATCTATATTTATCTAAGTTGTTTATTTCCTAATTTATAATGACTTGAAATTCGGCTATAACTCCGAAGTAATAAATAATTTAAAATTTAGTCTTTGTAATAAAGATTTTGGATGAAATATATATTTTGAAGACCTAATCTTTCTTTAGGCTATTTTAAAGATATATAGCCTAATAGCTACAGATATTTTTACATCCTTGAGAAGATCTTACGACTTTATTTAGCTGATTAAAAAGTACTCGGGAGGTCTCACTAAAACGAAAGGATTTCTGTGATAGATGTTGCTGGGCAGCACTCTGACGTACAAAGAGCCACGGGGTTAACTACATGCCTTAACTTTAGGCGAACGGGCATACGGCGGTCACAAAAAACTCAAGTGACTTGACGCCACTTTGCCCCGGCGACATTGACTAACTCAAGCATCTGGGAAAGTTTCACTGTCATTGCTGATGATGTAGCCGAGTAATGTTGGCCAACACAGGAATTATCGGTACCGCACCACACCAAGTCATTCTTTTTTTGCACCTCACAATACCGGAACATTGAAATTGTCGCACCGCACCGCACCGCACCCGGTGCGTCGGCAAACACTAAACCAGAGGTACCCTGAACTTGGTGACTTTGCTGTTCTTTACCGTCGATACTGATGGTTCCGTCCGGGGCCCACTTTCCATGTGCTCAGTCTTTTTTTGTTGGCCGAATTCCTCTAAACGAGTCTTCTACTGCTGCGTTTGTTCTTGTGGGTTGCAGACTCATTTCGTCTGCTAGAAAGATATCGTCGGTGTAGAGAAGTGATCAGAGATGGTAGAAAGATATCGCAGTCACCTCATTCATGCAAAGTTCAAGCAAGATAGGCGAAGGTCTACCCTGGTGTGCTCCTCTAAATGCGCCCCCATGTTCTTCTTAAATTTCGCACTACACTTGTTTAATTGTGATAGGGCAGTCTGATCCATCCAACATAGGCTTCAGGGACACCGTGCAATCGCAGGTTGTGCCAGATAAGTTCATGTGGAACTATTTCATTATATATATATATATATATATATATATATATATATATATATATACCTCTCCTCTCTATATATATATATATATATATATATATATAACTATATAGCGGCCTCATTAGTTGCGGTCAGGGGTGAAATATATTATACCATATGTGTATATATATATATATATATATATATATATACATATATATGTATATATATATATGTGTATCTCTATAGCATATATATATATATATGCGCTTCTCCTTTAAAGGATGTTACATAAAAAGACGTAAACCATCGAACATCCGTGGGCCACCGCAGTATTCGTTAATAAACCAATGAAGGCGCGAAGGTACCAGTTGCTGTTTTGTCTTGTCAGCACCAGGAACTCGGCCGACGGTGGGACAAGGGGAGATTTCCGTCGTCGCCAGGCCCGAGAAGAACCTGGCGCTCTCCATGCTGCGATTTATCTTTGGGTATTCCTTTAGTTAAAAAACTTTGTGCTCCCATTTGTCTGCCTTGAAATAATCGAAAAGAAATCGATTATATCGTTCGTTCAATATATTTCGGCTAACATCCTTTTAAAGGGACAAGAGTTCTATATATATATATATATATATATATATATATTATATGTATATATATAATTATCAAGCAGT
>JABUQX010137220.1:0-19049 GCA_015478945.1 Trachelipus rathkii | reverse complement strand
GTAATTTTCAGAATTGTTAAAAAATTTTTTAAAACAATTTTCAATAAGTGTCTAAATTAAAATTTACACAATAAATTGGAGTATGTTAGTGCAAAAGCAATTGAATCTTAAATTAAAGTTTATGGCTTTTTGTGGGCTTTAAAAGAAAAAAATTCTTCTTCCTTAAATATGTTTGACTCGAAAATTATTATACCTTTTTATATTCAGAAGATTAAAGATTCTAGTGTTCATCAAAAAAATTACTGTTTATCGGTTTGGATAGTTTAGGTTTTGCGTGATGTTCCTTAAATTAAACTTAAATAGATTTTTAAACAATACATATCAAACTGTGCAGAGGATTTGTGTTCCTTTGTGTAATGCTCTATTTTACTAGGTTTATACTTGTTTGCATAATTCGTGTTCTAAAAGTATTGTTGTGTTCCACTTAGGCATTATGCCTACATTCTTTGCAATAATTATTAACACTAACTTCTGCAATCCCAACAATGACTCGGCGGTTACTAAATATGAGGACAATCGCTCGGTTTGTAGTAGCTTTTATCATTAATACTGTTTTCTGACAACTTTATTAATATTATTATTTGATTATTATTATTTATTTATTATTATATTTTATTATTATTATTTCTATTATTATTATTTTTATTATATTATTTTTATTATTATAATTGTATTTATTTAAATTATTATTTTTATTATTTATTATATTTATTTTATATTATTATTATTATTCATTATATTTTATATATATATATTATTGATTTATTATATATTATTATTATTCATTATTATTAGTATTATTTATTATTATTATTATTATTATTATTTTTATTGTTATTTGATATTTCTTGTTATCTTTCTAATTTATCTATATTATTATTATTATTATTATTATTATTTTTATTTATTTATTATTTATTATTATTATTTTATTATTATTATTTTATATTTTATTATTTTATATTTTATTATATATTATTATTATTTATTATTTATATTATTTTATTTATTATTATATATTTATTATTATATTTATTTTATTATTCATTTTATTTATTAATTATTATTTTTTATCTATATTATTATTATTTTATTTTGGTAGTTTATCTGTATTCTTGTACGCAAATTTACATTTTATTATATTTGAAAGCAATATGTCAGGCCCATCTTGTGGTTTTGAACGATCTGGAATAGTTTGTTGGATGTTTTTTCACTGTTTCGCATCGTTTATCATAATAGACGTTGATCTATTAGATTTAATCTTCAAATATTTTCCTATGGATTGAAAAAGAAAATCAATATAAAATCCCGATACCCACCTCCTTCCTCCTTTCGAGATCTCTTTGATATTAGCAGTACCTTAATTAAAGAACCTTTAGTCTTTTCTTCAATATTTGTCAGGATAACTTTATTGATATTGCAGAATTTACATATGTTTGAATTATTGCTTATATATTATATTATTATTATAGTATATATATAGTATTATATATAATTATATTATAGTAGTAGTATTATTATATATATATATTTATTAAGGTATATATTATTAAGTTATTATATTATATAATATATATATATATTTATTTATATATATATATATTATATTGATATTAATACATATATATATACATATATTATATACATATATATATATATATATATAATATATTATGGGTGGTAGTGGGTATATATATATATATTATTACTATACATATTTTTATTATATTATATATATATATATATTATTATATATATATATGTGATATATATATTATATTTAATTTACGGTCTATATGTGGTGTTGTTAATTATTAATTTAATATATATATATATATATTATAATTAGATTATTACTTATATATATATATATTATATTTTATTATATATTTATATATTATATATTATATATATTATATTATATTATATATATATATTACGGGTGCGTATGGGTGGTGTTGTGAAACGCCCGAATAGCATGATGAATCTTTTATGAAAATCATTTATCTACAATATTAGATGTTGTGCCGTTTAATATCTTCTCGTGAACTTCTTAGATCATTTCATTATCAAATTACTGCAAATACTTCAGCTACTCTACTATACACCATAGGAAACAAAAATAAATAGAGTGTCTGTTCGACTGCGACGACAGTTAACTGAGTTCCAAGTGCTCCATCTTCGTTAAACATTAAGTTTACTGATCTGGTGTAGATGGTATGTATTTGTTGCGAGTTGAGATATCGAGCAATGGTCACACTTGTAGCATATCCTAATGTCTTTTCAAGAATCTTTAGATGATAGACATTTAACCACGTTTCACAACTTACGTTAATATACCTAATATATGATAAGATTATTTAATCTATATAATGAGTAATTCTCTTATAGTTCAAATATTTTAATAAAGTTTTATATTTTTATGTGTATACAGGTATAAGTTATTTAAATTTATTTTTTAAACCTTAATAAAACGTATTGTTGAATTTCAAATGTAAAATTTAGTATTATATAATATACATATATATATTATATTTATATATATATTTATGTGAGTGTTGATATATATATATATGATATGTATATTGTATTATATTTGTTATAGATATTATAATTGAGTAGGATATATATATATATTTGTTATACTATATATTATAAAATACATATTAATTCTTATTAATTTATCTTAGCTATTATTAATTAAGATAAATTAAAATCACAATCACAAAAAATAAAAAAATAAAAAATTGATCTTGTTTATTAAAATGCGGCTTCTGAATTATTATTATTTATTTATAGTTGTAATATAATAAAATCCATTACTTTTATATTTTGTGAGGGTAGTGGGGTGTGTTGTGTTGTTGGTGTATATATAGATTATATTTATTATAATATATATATTGTATTATATATATAATATATTATATATATTATCTATATATTATATATTATTAATATCTATGGTATTAATTAATATTTATATTCTATCTATTTTATATATATATATATATATCGGTAATTATAGTATTATATTATTTAAATATAATATTCTTATATATATAATATATTATTATAATTATATATAATTTAATATTATTTATATATCTATAATTTATTATTATATATTACTATTAATATATTATATATATATATATTATATCTATATATTTATATATATTTATAATTATAATTTATATATTTTTAATATATTTATATTAATATATTATATAATATGATATTTGGTAGGTATATATGTATATATATATATTAGTATGTATATATATATATATGTTTATAGTGTATAATATTATTAATATATATGTATATTATATATATATATATAATTATATAATATATATATTATTATAATTTTTATTATATATATTTATATTATAATATATATTAATTATTTATATATTATATATATATATTATATATTTTAAAATATTTAATACAGTATATATATTATATTATATATAATATATATATATATAACTTGATATATATATATATATATTATATTATATATTATATTATATATCATATTTTTATATATATATATTATTATATAGATATATATTATTATAATATATAAGGCCCTATATTGTATGATTATAGGTAGTATTATACAAGGTAGGTTAAGTGTGGGTATATTTTATATTATATTTATATAACATATATTTATATATATTTATATATAGTATATATATATTTATATATATATATATTTTTATTTAAATATTTAGGTTATATTTACTATATTATATATATATATTATATATCTTATTTTATATTATATATATTTATGTATTATATATTTTAAATATTATTATATTATTATTAATAGTTATTATCATCCTTATTTGTAGTAGTTATATATATTTAATATTAATAGCGGAGTATATATAGTATATATTTTTATATATATATTATATATTATATATTATATAATTATATATAATAATGCTTTCCTACCAGTTACAGACGATATAGATATATATATTTGATATATATTTATATATATACTTTATATTTAATTATTATTTTATATATATATTATATTCTATATAATATATATATATATAATTATATAGATGATTATATTTATATATATTAATATTATTAGTTATATATTTATATTATATATATCTTTTTATATGTTATGTATATATATATATATTATATATATATTATATTATATATATATTATATCTATATATAAACACATTAAAATATAAATTGAAAAAGTTTTTAAAGTCAGGTGCGATGGTTGTTGCGAGCACATTTTTACGTATTTGAAGTAATTGATAGATGAGGCGAGAGGGACGAGCGTGATACATAGTGATTATATTTTTTTTTTTTTTTTTTTTTTGTTTTTTTGTTTTTTTTTTTTTTTTTTTTTTTTTTTTTTAGGAGTAAAATTTTTTAACGACATGACAGCTTCTTTTCTGGATACGGTTAGGCAATTATAAAATAGCGATTGGAAAGTTCAAGAGTATTTATTTTTTTATATTGTTAAGTGATAATGGTTACAGAGATTCCTTTATATCTAGTGTATTAAAAGTAATTACTTTTATCTGGTGGTGATGTGCGCACATCTTCACCTTATGAGGAAGAGCCAGATAATTCTATTATTTATATATATATAATATTTATATATATATATATAATATTTATACTATGATATGCAGGGGACATAGTATATCTATATATATTATATTATTATATATATTTAGTGAGTTATTTATCATCATCACTCACCTTCTTTCCCCAGATTGGGTTAAGTGCGAACATGCCGGAAACGATAGTTAGAGATTGACACAGTCAAAAAGAAAACCCGCCTTACCGCCCCCTTTTACTTTCTGGAACTCGGGATGGTCAGAAATAACCCTAGGCTTCACGCTGGACCGCGCGACCCTCACGTATAGCTATCAAATGTGGGGATCATCCCATCACCCTATCTATGCACGTTTCTTTCGGCTCTGCCAAATCACATTTCTATCAGATTCATTTACAGGTCATCAATTTTTTCGGTCTTCCAGCGATCGATTCAAGCAAACCTCACCACTATACATCGCTTAACAAGCGCATTCTTCGCCTTTCCAATGACGGAAACCATCTTCAACTATTTCATTTATTCTCCTAATTATCAAGTTTTCCACCCACACTCTCTTACGTTCCATTCTTCTTTTATCAATCTTCTCACACCTACACCCCTAGATTGTCCATTGAATTTAAACATTGTACTGTTAAATTATACCCTCTTATTTGACATGTTGTCTCGCTGCTATTAATAAACAGGTCGAACGATACCGATGGTAACCCTAGGCTCAAGACTAGTCTTTACATTCACAAGATTTATTGACCACGCACCTTCTGCTTCACAACATTCTTAACCTCTGCTATCTGAAATCTTGGTTCAAATTTACTTTTATTTTATCCCTCATTAGGGTGATTCAATGTAATAACATCACACCTAATAGATTGTCCTCATACACCATAACTTGTACTCTTATACTGTACTTTCAAACCTCTCCTTTTAACCTGCCAAATCTCGCGTACCATCTTTAAACTCTTCAGATTTCGCCTACAAAAAAATATCCGCTATAATAGGTTAGGCACTTTCCACTCTCTTCCATGCTATTTTAACCATCCCCTGCCACCACTCTAATTTTTCATAACCCACATATCATAATTGAACCATTAATAATTTAACTAATTACTCTCGATCCATTTTATTTTTCACGCTTCACTATCGTCATACATACCTTGGTCCATTCAGGCTGTCCAAAGCTTTCCCTTTATCCTATCTTAACCTATTCATATCATAAACCTAATACAATGTATTTTCTTCCCTATTTCTTTGATTTTTTTCAATGTAAGATTTGATCCACATCCTCTACACTTCTAAATGCACTTGTCTTTACCATCGTACTTCGTTATTCGACACACTCTTTTCGGGACCAATACCAGGCAATATCTTTCCCTCACGCTCGATTAACTAATTCTTCTACTAATTCCTCAGTTCCATTAATCCCTTACCTAATTCAAGGTAACTATACTGCTACTCCAATCCTCGGAACTATACTCGCCATAAAGCTTTTGGTTACAAAACTTCGAAACCATCATGATATCTCGCTGCGTTTATGATCATTTCATCATTATTGATCCATGCTGCGATTATCATTCTTCGAACACTCTCCTCTACTTCCTTCTCCTAACTATACTATCTCAAAACCTATCCTTCTTGCACAATCCTTCGCCATTCCCTATCACTTTCATTACTGCTATGTTATGCGATTTCGAAGTGTTACTCCACACTCCCCTCAATGGCATTCATCGTTACGAAGCACCTCCTATTCATTTTCTTAAGCAGATTCCTTTTTTCTATTTTACCTTTTTCGCTTCCATTAAAGAACTTCCTATTGCCTTGCAAGTCCCATTTACCCTCCTTCCAAACTGAGTGTCTTTCTCTTTTTCCTTCCTCACGTATTGCACCGAATTAGTTTCCGTTTTCCTTCCGATATTAATTCAAATAGCTTTTCTATTTGAAACTCATCATTGGTTTTTAGTACATTCAACCACGCTTCTGTTTTACTTTTAACCGCTTTCATCACCTCTTCCTGTCCAACACTCATGTTATCTTTTACTTCTACGTGCACACGCCACAACGTTCTATTTCACTGCTGATAACAGCTTCCTTATTTGCTTCAGATTTGTTCAGTTTCAACTTGTTTACTTAACTGATTTACTTTCGAGCACTCTTAAATACTTATCTTTGTTACCTTGTTCATTATTACCTTGTTCACTTATCTTTTCACTTTTAATTCTACCCACTTCCTTCCTTATCACCTTCTTCTCATCCATAATTTTAATTAAAACAACATCTGATCTGAATAATCATTCCTATTCTTTCATGATTTGACATCCACAAATACTTCCAAATTCTCCTTCTTCACCAACACAAAATCAATCT
Source organism: Trachelipus rathkii (assembly GCA_015478945.1). Classification (NCBI taxonomy): domain Eukaryota; kingdom Metazoa; phylum Arthropoda; class Malacostraca; order Isopoda; family Trachelipodidae; genus Trachelipus; species Trachelipus rathkii. The sequence goes on along the minus strand of JABUQX010137220.1, from coordinate 12,073 downwards.
CTTTACTTCGACACACCATCTCTACGTACACCAACTTTAGTATACTTATGAAACTCTTGTGTTTAAGGAAGTATTACTCACACACTTTCTCTCTCTCTCTCACAGAAATCAATCACCTTCCTACCATCTTCATTTTCTCTTACACCAAACCCACCTGCTATACCATCCTGCGTTGATCCTTATCCAAAATTTAGGTCACCCAACCATCATTTGAAGTTCCTACTTCACCCATCCAAAATATCATTCAGTTTATCCCAGAAAATCGCCTCTTCACATACCCTAGATGGACCATATGTTTACAACCAGGAATGCTTGTTTTTTTCAAACTCTAATTTACATTAAAATCTAGTACTTCACACATCACAAATCCAAAATGCCTGTTCCACAGTCATTCATCAGGATTGGAAACGGTCGGATCTTCGCCCCCCTCCATTCCTGTCCACATCAGCACAATATAGTGTTGTGTGTGTTGTGACGTTTCCTGGGGTGTTTGTTTCAGTCACAGCGAGCAAATCAAATAATCAGGAATTTGCCCTTTTTAATCATCCTCACCGCTCCTTCTTCTCCTCAAGCATTATCCTTGACATTCATGTACCAAAGATTCTACAATTTCGCCTAAGATCAGGCGTTACGGCGATCAGACCTTCTTGAGGATTGCACATGAGTATTTGGCAATGTAAGTGGTCTGGCAGCAACGCAACTACCACGTCCTTTAGTCGCTTCTACGATAAGCAGTAATACGAGTGTGGGCAATGCTTTCTCCCACCATAGGGATATAAGGGATAGGATGTCCGTTAGAGAGTTGCTTTCTAAACGAGGGGGTGCAATATAGTTTGTGATATATATGATTGTGGATTAAAAGGTGGTGTCTGTAATGATTCTGGGGATGATGTGGATATGACGAGTAACAGAAAGCACATTAAGCACGGAATGTCATTCATACCTTATACAAATGGAGAGGTAATTTTATCCTGGCGAGATGCGCGTACTCACCTCTCTCTCTCGTCTATATTAGTATATATATTATATTTTTATAATAGTATTATAATTATTATACTAATATATAATATATAGTATATATATAATATATATTTAATATATATAGTATTCATAATATATATATAAAGCAAAGTTTAATATGTGTTAATATTGTAAAAAGAAAAAAAAAGTTAAAATATAAAAAAAAATATTTTCTTTTAGAAGTTCTATAAGATAATGAAATGCTGGTATAACATTTATAGATTGTAATGTAGCGCTTGTTTTAACTTATTAAAAAAAACTTTTGTAATCATTAATATCTATAACTCTCATTGTAATATGTTATTATATAATTTTTTTATTATAATATAATGTTTTTTATAAAATTATTTATCAAATTATATAATTTAGTTTTTGTCGATCTTGCAAAATGATTTCGCGCCATTTCTTCATTTATCCCCACATAAATTAAAGTATGTTGGTTCTACATAGTGAGACATAGTTTTTAAATATCTTTTAACCTTTAAATATTATTTTTAAACTATTATGATTGCACAAAGTTTTGCAAATTTATAGTGAATTATTAATGAACATTGAATTATTAAAATCCAATGATTTAAGACGTTTATTTTTAAACCTCTTAGAATATTGGTAAAGAGTCTTGAAGAACCAAGAGTAAAACATAGCTTCCAAGGTGGCGAAGAGACGACTTCCATAGTGAAAACAACTTAGTTAGTAACTGATATTTAGGTCTTTCAACGTAAAAAGAAAGTCATCTCGAAAGACAATAAAAAAAAACCATCAATACCTTTGAAATGGAGGACAGTTATAATTACTAATATATATATATATATTATATATATTATATATAATATACTATATTTTTTATTTAAATATATATATTATATTATTATATATTATAATATTTATTATATATATTATATGATATATATTATTAAGGGAATTAATAAGGGGACCAATTTAAGGACGAATCTCTTCTAGATGGGAATCCCGTAGCTCCGTTGCCATGCATTATATTATGCGAAACTAGACTGAGGATATTGTTTTGTTTTAAAAACACTCATTTACTTACCCAAACACATTTTAACCGGACTTTATATTCGTATATTTTATTTTTTTCCATACATGCACATTATGTTTATCCACATACTCCACACCCTAAATTACTATTCAAATCAAAATTAAAAGCAAAAATAAATACGCCAAAGTTAACAGTGACGTCAAAACAGGAAAGGTCTTTCATTATGTTTAGAACCAATTTATTACCATCGGAAATTATTACAAATATACTTTCCTACTAACTAATAAAAAAAAAAGAACAATAAACAAGAAATCACGTTTTAGATTAGAAAAGGTTCCAAATCTTTCTTGTGAAAGACAATACACTTCTCTTTATCACTGTGTTCATTTTTCTTGACCTAGTTCAGAATTTATGAAACAAAATTGTTTTTATGATTTTTGAAACTCGTTCAGTATCCGTAACCATAATTAACATTATGGATGTACCGAAATGAGTCAACGAAGCTGCAATCAAAACTTTAGATTCAGAAGAATGTGACACAAATATTATTTTATACAAATGTCATTATCCCAATCTAAAAATTTGCTACTTCCTGAAAGTTAAAATAAATCACACAAACAATATGAAATATATATATATATATATATATATATATATATATAATATATATATATATATATATATATAATATATATATATATATATATATATATTATTCATATATATATATATATATATATATATTATATATATATATATAATATACTGTTTTATTATATATATATTAGATATATATATTTTTTAATATATATATATATATATTTATATTATATATATTATATATTATTATATATATATATTAATAATAGTATATAGTCAGAGGCGACTCCTTACGCTCGGGCTAACTCGAGCCTGCTTGGTCTTAGCACAGGTTATCATTATAGAAACGATCGGTCTTCAACAAATTTATTTATATGATAAATTTCTTTTTTTTTTTTTTTCTTTTTTTTTTTTTTTTGCAAAAATTTTAATAATTATAAGAATATACATTGTATAAATGAAAGATTATTTAAAATTTAAACAAAGTTTAGAATCTCGCCATTGAATAGATCATCATTAAAAGGGTGACAAGCTCGTACTCCGAAGACCGAGGATAACCATTTTAAGAAATAGTTACATTATAAGACATTTCGTGATTTAATTTATTTTAAAGTTTTTGCTATTTTTACTACCTAGAATTCTAATAAACCTCGTATTATTTAAAAAAATTAAAATAAACCTTTTATTTGTTCTTAAGCACATTTGTGATGAAATTAATTAATATTTAAATGTTAATCCTGATTCACCCTTGGCATTCTACTCTGCTATTCTATACCTAAGAAAATTTTCTAACAACACTATTTAATAAAAAAGAAAATAATAAGAAAGTTAATGAAATATAAAATAAAATAATAAAATAAGTATAATTAATAATTAATAAATCAAATTAATATAATAAATAAAATATAAGACAGAAAAACAATATAGTACCATCGAATTTTAAAATTAAAGAAACTGTGTAAATAGAAATAACTCAAGTATCTACTGTATGTGAATATTTTTTTATTGTTAAAAGACAATATATATATATATTTATATATGATGATATATATAATTATATATTATATATATATATATTATATATATATATTATATTAATATAATAGAGAGAGAGAGAGGAGAGGCAGAGAGAGCACGAGTAGTAAAAAGTTACAGGAGTCACCGCTGATATATAAATGGAGTTGTATGTTAAATATTATTATATTGTAATATATATATATATATATATTATTAATATATATTATATATATATATATATATATATATATAATTATATCGATATATAGAGAGGAGAGAGAGAGGAGAGAGAGCCGCGTAGTAAAAGTTTTATAGTGAAAAGATATATTATTATATATATATATTATATTTATTATAATTATATATATTATATATTATATATATATATATATTATTATTATATATATATATATATTATATATAGTAGTTATATTATATATATATATATTATATATATGTATATTTGGAGACGATATTAATTTTTGCGATGCGATGACGGATGCACGATTCAGAGCAAATTTTGCCAGATGCCGATGCGATGACGATGACGATGACGATGAAGATGACGATGACGATGACTATTAATGAAAAAACGTTATTTTTAAATTTCTCTCTTCTCTCTTCTCTCTCTCTCTCTGGATGATATTATTATATATTATTATATATTATAATATTATATATATATATATATATATATATATATAATATATATAGAATATATATTATATATTATTATATATATATTATATATATATATAGTGGGTATCATTAATATTGCGAAAAATTCAGCATGATTGATTATTCTGCTTAATATAAATATGTGTCAATAACATTCAGCCGAAAACGCTCGTTGCCAAAGATACAAGGATGATGAACCTATTTAACATTATAAATTACAGCTAAAACAGAACTAAATTTGGAAAGGTATTTAACAAATTCATTCTTTATTCATTATAAATACATACATCACTGCACAGAAGAGAATATACAACAGAAATAGTACGAAGCAATGTGCACTAGGTTATACATGTGAATGAGCACCCAGCGCAATACAAGCCTCTATTCTGCAACGCTTGATTGCGGACCCACGCCGGTCAAAAATTTTTATACGTGATGTGTGCCGAATGTGTGCACAAAGAGCCGATAGGGGAGCCCTTATTCTTCGGGCTTCAACTGCTTGCTGTATAAACCAAATGTTTCGGGTGACCCCACAAGAAGAAATCCAATGCATTAGGTATGGAGGGACTCGGAGGCCAGGTTCTTTACCTCTCGACCTATCCAACGGCGTGGATATTACAGTGTTCAAATAGTTACGAGCAACTAAATTTGTGAGCTGGAGCGCCGTCGTGCATGAATACATTTCGATCTTAATTGTAATGGACGTCTTCAGTAATCGTAGGCAATCATGTTTCAAGAAATTGGCGATAACGTCCTCAGTAAGCCTCTGCTGTAAAAGAAATTGAACTTAGATATGTGCAGCCAACAATTCCGACCACATACAGTTCAATGAAAAATGGGTTGATGGCGGCGTTCAAGATTGCATGGGTTCTCATCAGGCCATATGTGATTTGTTGTGGAGTTCGATATGGCGTCTCTGAAAATTTGTCTTCATCTGTGAACATATTTCTGCTAAATGGTGAAGATTGTCTGCAATTTTCTGTATGCATCCATCGATGCAAAAGGCTTAATTTGCAGGAAAGTTATTGTGACAAGTTCCATGCACTCGTTGATTATAAGTGTACAGAGTTGATTTTTCAGCCTGAAACTGGTTGAAACTACATGTAGTGTTAGCAGCCAATCTTTTTGGTACTGTTTGTAGGCTTGTCCTCAAGTTGCTTGGGAACCTGTTCTTCGGAATTGGAGTGATATTACGAGGTCTCCCGTTGCCATTAGTAGTATTTTAAACTTCTGTTCTCTAAACGTTATGGAGACGTGCAGACGTGGGTATGATGCGGATGCAGAATTAGGATATTTCTTACATAGAGACGCGATGGCTGTTAATAAATTACCGTTCGTACGACAGTAAACAAAAAATATCGCACATTTCACTATTTGTAATTCATTTTGAAAATATGAGAACTTGAACACAGAACTTGACCCGACACGGACTAGTATATGTATAGAATGAAGCGAGATACGGAACTAGTAAATAACAGTTAGGTAACTTTCCTAGCCTCTTTATTTGCGTATTATTACTAGCTTGGTACCTTTGTCGAGACGGGAAAATTTAATATATTAGATGATGCCCACATAAGTTTATCACCTTGTGATCTTGGAAAACGAGGCGTTTTCGAGGAAATGTTTATGACACATATTCTTAATTTGCAGGATATGCATACGATTTTGCAAATTCAACGATACACCTATATATATATTTATATATTAATGCTCGAAATCTATAGATTATATTTTTGTATACATGTAATATTTTTATCATAATTATATATACTAAATAACCTCTCTATATATGTATTTATTATATATATATATATAATATTTATATATATTTATATATTTATATTAATATATATATATATATATATATATATATATTATATATATATATATATATTTTTTATATTTACAGGCTGTAGACAGGGGGGTCAGGGGGTTTAACCTCCCGAAATTATTTTAGCGATCAAAATTTTTGATTCCTTAAGTCTCAATAAAACAATAATAATAATAATTAATAATATAATAATAATAATAATGAATAATAATATTAAATAATATATTTAATATAATATAATAATATAAGAATAATATATCAGTAATTAATAATAATAATAATATTATAATAATATTATAATAATAATAAAATAATAAAATATTAATAATAATAATAATATAAGTAATAATTAATAATAATTAATAATATAATATCATATAATAATTAATAATAATATAATAATATATAATATAATAATAATAATAATATAATATAATAATAATAATATATATACTTAATTATAATGAAAATGAAAAGTATTATTAAATTGGAATGAGGAGAAATGTTTGTGTAGGGGGTCCGTAACGCATTTCTTAGGGTCACGTTTGTTTCCTATACCATGGATAATATTTAGATCAGAGACATTAAAATGGTAAGGTTCCAAGTTGCAGATGATAGCACAAATTGGATACCTCAATAGGAAATAATGGATGTATAAAGAGTTTAAAAGATAAGGAGGGAGCTGTACTCGTTGATGGGATGAGCAGGTTTCCTTCTTCAGCTGAATTTTTCTTTCCTCATTCATGCTTCTAAACTAATCTTTCTTCCTTCATAATTCTTGTTTCGTCTTGCTTATCTATCTGCCATTCGCTTAGAGACAGTGCCTATCGGGTGTGGAAAATTCTCCGTTCCTATCACTTCGTAATTTTCATTCCGCTAAATCGTTGCGGGATACTCTTCGACGAGCAAGCTGGATTTCATCAAAGGAAAGTGCTCAACCTCCTTGGTTCTCCTCGCTGACAAATTCTTTCACTCTCTACAACTCTGTAATCTGCCTTTCTCTCGTAATTCGATTGATATTGTGTTGCTATTCCAATGAAAAGGCTTAATCTCTTCGGCCCCGCTCAACTATATTCTCTATGGTTCAATACTAGCACTTTCCTCCCTCAGTGTTGGAAGCTCTCACATGTCCAACCGTATTCCGAAAAAGAAGCCGCTCTGTCCTTCTAACTATCGCCCTGTGAGCTCTCAATTGTATTCTATCTAAGATCTTTGAACCTTCTCAACTCACTCGGTAATCATCTGGAAACTCACTCGATCGCAGTTACGGCTCTCGTTGACCGAAGTCTACTGGTGCATATACATTCATCTAAGCCGTTTTAATGGTTTTTTCGCTCTTAGGAGTACGGGGAGACTTGTGTGGGTTTGACATTATCAAAGCTTTGACGAGAATATGGCGACGCGTCACTGCTCTCAGGTCCCCTCCTTTGGGTTTTCCTCCTTCTCTTTGCTTACTTTTATCTAGCTTTCTTTCAAATCGCTCAATATTGGCTGTTGTTGATGAGACTTCTTCTTTTCTGTCAGTTGGTGTTCCTCAGGGTTCTGTCTTTCTTCCTACTTATATTTCCTATTTCGATTAATGTCTTCTCACTGCCCCTCTAACTTATCCACTTCGTATTCCGATGACTCGACCCTTCATTTCTTCAACTATATCACTTCTACTCCCACTTTTACTTCTGAATTGCCTTCGTCTTATCTTTCCGTTTGTATTCTCGTGGATGGATAGAATAACCTTTGTGAAATTCAATTCTTTAAACTGAATTTTTACAAATCTCCTTCTCCAATTACCTTCTAACTTTCTGTCTCTTTCGACGGTTCATGATCGTCTGTCCTGTTGACTAATATAAGACATACCTGGCCTTACATAAAAAAAATGTCTTGAAACCTCACATCACAGAGCGTGCAAGGCGGCCTCAAAGACTGGAAAGTATCTGTTTAGAGTCTGTGAGACTTTCCTCCTTTTCTCAGTTGCTCGTATACACAAGTCTCATCGCCCATGTTATGGAGTTACTCTCTATATCTGGGGGGGGGGACTTGGTTTTCACCCGGGCTTTTGGACAGGGTCAGTCAAAGCAAGGCTTATAATTTATGCACTTTACCAGTCATTTGACCCTCTATCAATGCGAGGTGATGTTGGTGCTTTATTCTATCGCTATAGGTATCCGCGCCAAGTCTCGAGGATTATCACTCCCGTACCACCACTTTACGACGCTTGATCGTAGACAAATAGGTTGCTGTTCTGCGCGACGAGTATTTGTGTTGCATTGTAACTCCGGTAGTTGGCTGTGGTGCTTCTTCTTTCCCACACCTCTGTTTTGTGGTTTCTCCTTCCATCTTGTATGTAAAATTAATTTAATCTCTGCACTTTAAAGCCTGCGTCTGTGTCATCTGCGTAATTTGCGCTAGAGGGTGAATTTTGAGAGTACTAACCCTCCTTGAATAGGTTGCCCGTGGTCGTGTGACACTATAAAAAATCTTGAATGTGGCCAGTATTGTGGCAATGAACTGATTCCTTTCCCCCGTGCCAACATCTTAATTTCCCAGAAAATCGTACTCTTTCAACATTACCCAGATGGATCATATGTCGCAACCACAAAATTTTGACCTTTTCAACTTAAATTTAAACCTTTAGCACTTCTTAGTACTCTCACACCAAAATCTTTTACGCTACGCTATCTACCACAAAACTCACTCATCAGACATTGCAAAATCTTCTATCCCCCTCATTCCTTTCTCCACAGATTACAAAACACATTTCCACCACCCACTTCATTTTTCACGTTTCCTTATCTGTGTTATCAGTCACAGCGAGCAAATCAAATTTCCTTTCTAAATACATCATCACCTCTCTCCTCATCTATCCTCAACATTTTTCTCTGACATTCAGTATACAATACGATTACATTTTCCCGAAGGATAGAAGGCTCTCTACTGCGATACGCCTTCTCCAGCATGCATCAACATTTCTGGCAAAAATAGTGTAGTAGGCAGCAACCTAACACCACCGTCCCTTGTTCGCACTTCTACGACACGCAGGCACATTCGATGTGGGCAATTTTTTCTCCATACACGTAAGGATATAAGGGTAGGGATGTCTGTAAGATGTGTTCTAGAAGAGGGGTGTGGTATAAGTATGTGTATATGATAGGTTGTTGAGGTCATGAGTCTGGAATATGAAGCATAAACGACAGGCGAAACCATTGCACTGGAATGTCTTACGATACCATAAGCGGAAATGGCTATATTATTATTATATATATATATATATATATATATATACTATATATATATATATATATAGATATTATTATATATATATATACTATATATATATATTTTATATATAAATATATATTAATATTATTATATATTATATATTATATATATAATTATTATATATATATATATTATATTATATATATATAATATATATAATATATATTTATTTATATATATTATATATAAATATATTATTATATATTATTATTATTTATTATGATTATTATTTTTTATTATATTTATTCATTATTATTATTATTTTATTATATTATTATTATTAATTTTATTATTATTATTATTTTATTGTTTTGAATTATCAAAATTCTTATATTTGTCAATTATCGGCAAAATATCGGCGAATTTGCGGATGCAGATGAGATGACGTTATACAAATATGCCGATTTTTTGCGATGAGATTGACGATGCGATGTAATCGTCAAATCACTAATATATATATATATATATTATATTTATATATTATATATATATTATATGTTTATATATTTATATATATTAATATATAATATATATATTTATTATTATAATATTATATATATATATATATAAATATAATATGTTGAAAATAGAATTATTCAATGCCAAGTATACATAAGCAAATTTCTGAAATAAGAGAATATATATATATATATTTATATATTATATATATATTAATTATTATATATTATTAATATATATTATTATATATATATATATATATATAGATATTAAAATAATATTATATATAAATATTTATATATAATATATATTATATATATAATATATAAACAAACCTTGAGGTTGTTGGGTCGCCTCTTTCTTCAGCATATTTTTGATTAGTGGAGCCCTAATTTCCCTTGTTTTTTGTCCTGCGGAGCCCTATTTTTTCACCCGGTTTTGTTGGGTGGAGCCCCATTGTCACACATTTTGGATGGCGGATACCTATTTTCCTTTAAGTTGGGTATACCAAGACTAAATTCACATTCATTCATAGCTGAATGTAGTCTAAAACTTGGTCAAGTCTCTGTCATGGAAATGACATTAGCTACTTGTGCTAAATCTGGAATTTCAAGATTTTACGTAAAGTTTTCCACGCTGGGTAGCAATGGCCTCATTTCGGGGAGTTAGGTCCCACCGTTTGTTTCAGAATCTATGCACACATTCATTCCTAAAACGTCTTTGGATCACTGGGCACCAATGAAGTGAGCTTCCTTAAGAATCGGCAATAACACCTCTTGTCTGTTTCCACTCGCCTTTAGTCCCTCAAGCCACTCGCCAGTTGCAATTCTCGGACCATCGCAACCACTCCCTAGTCGTCGTTATAGTCATAGGTTACCAGCTGAGATTCTCTAGTCGCTCATTTCGAGTTTCCGTCGTTATTATCAGTTTGCCAGTGGTTGTCATCCGATTTCAATTGTTTACTGCCCGTTGATCCCCACAACCTACCATCTGAAACCCTGTTTGTTAGTCACTGTGCTTAGTCGCCTCGGAAATCTTCATCTTTCCCTTACCCTCATACACACAATAATAAAATAATAATAATAATAATAATAATAATAATAATAATAATAATAATAATAATAATAATAATAATAATAATAATAATAATAATAATAATAATAATAATAATAATAATAATAATAAAAATAATAATAATAATAATAATAATAATAATAATAATAATAATAATAATAATAATAATAATAATAATAATTCCTACAAGCAAAAGAGATCGTGTATCGATGGGATCCTCATTGAGCCCCACATTCGGAGAGTTCTACGTGTCTCATATTGAGAACCAAATTAGAATTGAAAATAGCACATTTAATTCGATGACTTATTTAAGCTATATCGACGATACATTTGTCACAGTTAAGAGTTCAAATCACTTTTAAAGGATTTCATAGAACGACTTAAACAACTATTCGTGATAAACTTCATTGAATAATAATAATAATAATAATAATAATAATAATAATAATAATAATAATAATAATAATAATAATAATAATAATAATAATAATAATAATAATAATAATAATAATAATAATAATAATAATAATAATAATAATAAGAAGAATAATAATAATAATAATAATAAAAATAATATATATATATATATATATATATATATATATATATATATATAAATAATATATATATATATATATATATATATATATATATATATATATATATATATATATATATATATATATATATATATATATATATATATAAATAAATATAAATATATATATATATATATATATATATATATATATATATATATATATATATATATATGTAACTACTATATATATATATATATATATATATATATATATATATATATTATTGTGCAACATTTGATGATTGACATAGTGATCATATAGGTAATCAATAGCTGGAAAATCACCACTAAAATTTATTTTTAGAGTAAACCCACGTTTTGGAGGTCGGTCCCAATCTCATATGGGTACCTTACCATTTTTGATTCCTTGGGAATCATCATCCTTCGTCATTTCTTCTGCATCTTCTTCTCTTACCCTTGAGCTCTGTTCTCTCTTCAGCCATGCACTCTGTGCTTTTCGGCTGTGACTCCATCCTGGGAGTGGGGGCTACAGACACAATAGGAACTTGAATCTAAC
>JABUQX010137219.1:0-18522 GCA_015478945.1 Trachelipus rathkii | reverse complement strand
TTTAAAACATTTTCGTGAACATAAAACTGTAACTCGTTACAGACTATTATTTAACCACCACTATTTATTAACATTATCTTTTACTTTTAATTTTTTTTGCATCAGTACTCGGTACGAAACAAATTCTGTTAAAATTGTATGTAAGCAATGAATCTGTGACAAATCTGACAATATCAAACACCAGAAAATAATAATACTACAGTAGTATTGATTTTTTATTTTAGCATTCTAACATTACATAATATAAGCATTATAAGGCACTTCATAGAAGGTACCTCAAACACCCCTAGGGGGGATTAGTATCGCTTTCTGTCTTTACTGCTTTATTGCTTTAACTCTTGTTTTACGCTTTAACTTTCTGCTTTACTGCTTTAACTTTCTGCTTAACTGCTTTAACTTTCTTCACTTGCTTAACTTTCTGCCTTTTATGTTTTACTTTCTGCTTTACTGTTTTAACTTTCTTGCTTACTGTTCTTAACTATTCCATACAAAAGTTAACTTCCAACACCAGAAAATAATAAAACTTACATACCTTAAAGCAGTCAAAGTCAGTAAATCAATAGACGGTGTTTATTACCCTAACACTAGGGGATTAGTATGCTGTTTACTGTTCTTACTGCTTTAACTACTCCTGCTTTCACTGCCTTCTACACCTCTGATTTACTCTTTAACTTTGCGTTTACTGCTTTAACTCTTCTGCTTTTACTGCAATAGAAAGTTGATGTCTAAAAAGAAAAAGTTATCAATGCTGGTCAAGGTAGAATACTCTTTTTGTGACATTTTATGAATATGTACGTCTTTAATACTTTTTATTTCATTTAACAAAGACATGAAAATCAGCTCAACTTTTATTATTATTTTATTAAGTCTTAATACTTTTTAATGTTTTTTTTTTTTTTTCTTTTTATTTTATTTTATTACTTTTTTTTATATATTAACTTTGTCTTTAATACTTTTTATATTCTATTCTTTTATTCTTTATTTATTTTTATTATTTACTTTTATTATTATTTATTTGGTTTAATACTTATTCTTTTATTTTATTTTATTATTTTACTTATTATTATCTTTATTTTTATTATTTTTATTATGTATACTTCAGTGTTATTTACTTCATGCCTATTGTTATTATTATTTAGAACACACACACACACACACACACACTTACACTTTACACACATTCACTATGACACTTATACACACATTCACTATGCCACTTAATTTACCATAGGACACTTACATTTACACTTATTACACACACACAGATTTACGTACACTCACACGATTTATCTTCGCTCACACACCAGATTTACTTTTACACCACACACAACACGCGCACACAGCAGATTTACTTACACACACAGCTTTTACTTACATCACACTGATTTACTTTAAACTCCACACAACAGATTTATTATACACACATTTACAGATTTACTTACACAACACAGATTTTTACTTACACACAGATTTACTTACCAACAACACACACGCACACTACTAACACCCCACAACACACACGCACAATCACTTACACACATAACGTACATTTCACTTAACATATACAGCGTATAATTTTATTAAAACATTTTCGCGACCTAATCTTAAACACGTACATTTTATTACTCATTCAAATATAACTAAATCTATTTCAAAGTTTCTTAAAAACTTCTAATAATAAATCAATCATTATCTTATAACAAAGAATTTATTTAACTGTTTAATACTTGTTTGTTTCTATAAATTTATAACTAACAGTTTTAAAACATAACTTTTAGTAAAATTTGATGAAATTTTTATTAAAAACATAATATTTTACGTACCTTAAAGCAATAATCAGAAAATCAGTAAAGTCAGACTTACTGCTTTACATCCTCTTTAGCGATGTAATAAGTAAAAAAATAACAAAATAATTCTTCTCGACATAACCATAACATGTATTTTATTAAAATCTTCCTAAGATTTTTATTAAATAACAATTATTCACTCTAATTATATTATTCGCTCGAATGTTACACTAAAAATATTTCAACCATGTTTTCTTTAAATAATTGTTTCTTATTATTATCTCATGTACAATATGACAATCCACACACGTAGAAAACACACAACCCGCATCTTTAAGATACGAAACCTGACTCTCTCTCGTAAAATGGGTTGAAATAACTCACTTTAGTCGCAATCTTAGGATAATCCGTTACTGTACCCGGGCGCGACTATTAGGCATAATACCAGGTAAAATATATTTCAAACTGACCTTTTTGTGTGTGGTGCAATAACTACGTAGGCCTAAATTTAGGCCCTAAATTTAGGATAAACCTTTTGTCATCACAGGGCGGATTTCAAGCCTATACCAGGTCAACAAGGGTAATTTCCAGTTATACAAAGAACGAGGAAATCAATTGATTATTGTTTTATAGAATTATATTCAAACTGAAAACATGCTGGATCGGTAAAGATCCTTTAGGATCAGGTAGAGAAGGAAATGTATTTACCTTTCTTGGTGGTGGACGAGTAATCTTATCTCTATATCCTCTGTATGTGATTGGTCGGAGAATTATTTATCGCTTCGTTTGGTTTTAAGGTATTGAAAACATGTTTTTCATATCCTGAGCCCAAGTTTCGCTTATTCAACTCAACATACATGTAAATATCTTATTTTAAGAAAGTAAAAATAAGGTTAATAAAACTTTACTATATATTAGAAAATTAATAATCATTATCTTACAGTAATTTATATATATATATAAATATAATTTATATATATATATAATATATATATATATATTATATATATATATATATATATATATATATATATATTATACTATTATATAAGGATAACATTAAATATATACAAACGTGTTAAATATATTTACAATGGTTTATATATAAGGTTAACATTAAATATAATTACAGCAATAATTATTATTACACTTCCACTGATGTATTCGCCTATTTTATTATTAAAATTCTTGTAAAATCTTTTGCAATTGCCAATCATTTATATCATTATCGATGATATAGTCTCGTGTCTCAGTAATACCTTCCAGTTAAACAATTACGTAAAAAGTTCCCGTTCGCATTTATGTTATTATTTAACTCGGGTACCTGCATAAATACTTTCCTGCCATTTTTTTTTCTAAGTAGATTAATGAATTTTTGTACGTCTATAGAATTTAGGAAGCGATCGATGATAGCCGTAGGATCATCGATCAGGGTC
The DNA here is from genome assembly GCA_015478945.1 of Trachelipus rathkii. Lineage (NCBI taxonomy): Eukaryota > Metazoa > Arthropoda > Malacostraca > Isopoda > Trachelipodidae > Trachelipus > Trachelipus rathkii. Next base: position 15,299 of record JABUQX010137219.1, on the reverse strand, counting down.
TTCTTAAATGCGTAGTATTCTTCTTGTATAACATGTAATGAATTACGGTTACTAATTAGATAAACACATAGTTTCTTCATCTGCATTAACATGCGCTTACTACTTCTAACATATATTTCATCTGCGCTAGTCCTGAAATTTAGAATCCAAATGATGTAGGTTCAAAACACGGTTCTTTCATTATTTCTCACCAATAATCTAATTCCAAAGCTGATTTGTTTTGATGTTTACTTAAAATGACTAGAGTAAGTTGCTTATCGCTGGTTTCTTTGCACAGGCTAAAACTGTTTCGGTCCAGTTTAAAGCTGAGATTGGTTTAAGTTGTCTGTTAAAGCCACTCTTCAGCTGTGATTAATATACAAGCATAGCTTCATTTTGGCCTTCACGAAAATACGCTTGGTTTTATAACAGGGTGAATTGGCGTAGCACACTTGAAAAATTCAAATCCATTGGGCTTTCTTTTATTATAAGAATGAAACCCTACTACCGGGGATCTTGATTTTCCATGGACCATGTCTTGTATTGAGGTATACCTGTTATGAATCATGATTACACTTAGTTGAAAATCAGAACACTTTTTATTACAAACCATAGAGAAACTTGTCACCGCCTTAAGAGCCAAAACGAAGTATGATTTTAAATGAGTTTTGGGTCATCTAAACATCGATGCTCAATATAATTCTTCATCCAATCCAGACGTAGGCTCAGGAAGACTGTCGAAAAAATCATGGCTTTTCATTACCTTAAAACCAAAAAGCCGATAAAAGAAATCTCTCGACCAATCACATACGGTCAATATAGGATTAAGGATTACTCCGCTCACTCACACAGAAAGGTAAACATTCTCCTTCTTCGCTTGACTCAAAGGATCTTACGATCCAGCCATGTTTCAGTTTGAATATACTTTATAAAATAATATCATTGATTCTCGATTCTTGTATATACTGGAATTACCTTTGACCTGGGTATGTAGTGCTTAAAATCGCCTGTGATTACAAAAAGGTTTATCCATAAATTAGGCCTAAATTTAGGCTAACCTTTTTTATATACAGACGGATTTTACCACGAAAAAGGTCAGTTTTGAATATATTTTGACCTGGTATTAGGCCTTAAATCGCCCCGGGGTACAAACAGCTTATCTAAATTTAGGCCTAAAGTAGTTATCTCAACACATTTTCAGAGAGAGGTCAGTTTCGTATCTGTACCGAGTGCGGGTTGTTGTGTTTATTCTGGTGTTTGAATTGTCATGTACATAGATAAATAATAAAAAATATCCAATTATTTAAAAGATTTTGAGGTAGTTTGTGGTTTATATTAATTAAATACTTTACATATCCCCTGCAATAATTGTTATTTTTTAAAAAAATCTTGTAGAAATTTAATAAACATACATGTATGTTAGCCAGAGAAGAACTATTTTGGTTATCTTTTTCATGACTTCATATACACGCTAAACGATGATGCTAAGCAGTTAAGGTCAAAAGAACAAAACGGGCATAGCTGGTGGTAGAGGTGTTGCTAGGGGCTACTTTACTGATTTTCTTGACTTTATTGCTTGTAAGGTACGTAAATATAATTATCGTTTTAATTAAAATTTCATAAAAATTTCCAAAAATTTTTTTAATAATTTTCTTACAGAATTTATAACAAAAAGTATTAACAGTTATAATTAAATTCTTTGTAAAGAAATGCATGCATTCTATTATAGAATTTTAAGAAGAAACTTTGAACATTTATTTTTCTTCTATTAATATCTTGTAATATAAGATTTTGAACACTTTGTGAAAACATAAATTTTTATATATTCGTATTACCTAACTCTACCAATGTTTGTGTATCTATAATGTGAGTGTGCGTGTGTGTTTCTATGTCTATGTGTGTGCTTACTCTCACGCTCGTTATGTGCTAAATCTGGTGTGTAACTGTAAGTAAATTTCTGTGTTGTGTAAGATAAATCTGTGTCAGTTGTGTAAGTAATCTGTCATGTGTGTAAGTAAATTCTGTGTGCTGAGTGTAAGTAAATCTGTGGAGTGTAAGTAAATTGTGTGTGTGTATATAATATGTGTGTTTGTGTGTGCGTGTGCTGGATGTGTGTGTATGTCGTCCTGTAAAGAACTGTGTTGAGCGTAAGTAAATCGGATGTTGTGAGTGCATAAGTAAATCTGTGTAGTACAATCTGTGTGTGTGTAATAAGTGCTAAAGGTAAGCTGGTCTATGGGTAAATGTAAGTGCATAGTGAAAGTAAGATGTAAGAGTGTCATAAGTGAGTGGTGTATAAGTGTAAGTGTGTGTTGTGTATGTTGTTGTTGTGTGTGTTCTAAATAATATAACAATAGGCATGAACTAAATAACACTAAGTATAATAATAAAATATATAAAATAAAGTGACTCTAAAAGTAACATTAATAAAATAAAATAAAAAGAATAAAAAGTATTAAACAAAATTAAAATTATAGTAAAAGTTAAAATCATGATCAGAAATAACAAGAGAAAAAGGTGCTAATAAATGTTGAAAAACAAAATAGATAATTAATAAGTCAAATAATAAAAATATGATAATAAATGAATCAAAAAGAATAAAAATAAAATTGTTCCATAAAAAAAAAATACAAATAATAATAAATTAAAATAAAAATAAAAAAGAATAAAAAGTAATATAATTAAAATGTCTTAAAACAAAATCAAAGGAAAAGTATGGAAAGAAGATTGGTTTAAAGCTGTTATTACAGGAAATTTCCTTCTTATAAGGTTGATAGTTAAAGCAGTAAAGCAGAGAGTTTAAAGCTAAGGCAGTAGTTAAAGCAGAAACAGAGAGTGTAAGCAGTCAAAGCAGATTAAGCAGTAAACAGTAAACAAAGCATCTATCCCTAGGTGTTCAGTAATAAACCTCTACATTGATTGACAGATTCACCGTATTTGTGTATGTACAATTAAATCAAATATATGAGTTAAAGCAGTAAAGCACCGAGTTAAAAAAGTTAAAGCAGAAAGTTAAAACAGCTAAGCAGAAAGTTAAACAGTTAAAGCAGAAAGTCTAAGCATTAAAGCAAAAGTTATGATGAATTCTTAATAGACATCTGAAAGAAAAAATAAGTAAAATTAAACCATATAAGCAGTTATACCAAAAGCATTCTAATCCCCCTCTACGTCTCACTTCTCACCTCTAGTGATTAAAGCCTTTAAGGTATGTAATGTTAATGCTTTTTAGTTTTAAAATTTCGTACAATTGTAGTTAAAATGAATGTGCTTATATATCAGACACTCTGAATTTTTTCCTACCATTAGTCAATTTTAAAAATTTTAAATTAAAAAGTATTAAGTAAAAGTATTAAGTAATATGTTAATAAATATATGTGTTAAATAATAGGCTGTAACGAGTTACAGTTTTATGTTCACGAAAATGTTTTTAACATAAAAATGTTAAACAACCTTAAAAATGAAAATTTCTTCCTAAGTGGAAAAGAAATTCTATAAAAATATTTTAAGTATGAAATAAAAATGAATGACTTCTACTCTAGTATATATTTTTCATTCCCCGCAGGAATATTGCGCCTGGGGCGCACGCGGCGGGCGGGGTTCGCGCGGAAATTTGCGCCTGCGGGCGCTCGCGGCGGGCTGGTCCGCGGAAGCAGCGCGCGCGCCTGCGGGCGCTCGCGGTGGGCGTGGTCGCGCGCGGCGCACTTGCGGGCTGCGAGGTTCGTGGTCTTCACGGAAGGCGCGCATGCGGCGCCCTGGGGATAGCTTCATGAAACTAGCGGAAGGGATTAATATTAAACTCTGTTCCTTCTAATGTGGGTAGAGATGAGCCATAAACAGATGATTTCATCAAAGCATGAATACATCAATTACGACAGATATCAAAGATTGACCTTCATCAACATGAGTCATTCAAAGATGAACACTTCAAGTGAGGCATATCAAAGTTGAGGCATTAATGCTGACGCAATCAAAGTTGAGCATCAAAGTTGAGGCATCAATTGCTGAGGCATCAATGCTTGAGAGCTTGTACGAGGTGTGTAAGTGTAAGTGTATCTGTGTCTGTGTGTGTGATTATCAATTGGTATATGGTAAAAATTGTAAGTGGCTACTGGTTTAATGTAAGTGGCCTTATGGCAGTGTAGTGCTTATAAGTGCTAGTTTGTTTATAGTTCAAGTAACTGTGGTTATAATGTTCATCAGTGATATATTACTTTATTATATTATACTATAGATATATATATATATATAATATATATATATATATATATATATATATAATAATATATTTAATATTACTATTTATTATATATATATAGGCCTATAAGTATAATGTATAACTGACTCATTCGTGGGAAGCACTAGCAGCTTGGAATATACACATTGATCCCTCCATACCGTATAAAAACAGGGTAGACCACCCATATTAGGGGGCATTTCGGGGTCAGGGGAGCTAGAAAGGCTTGAAAAAGTGCTGGCACTCAGTTGCACTTGTGGCACTCACTTGGTACTATGTGGCACTCATTGCACTCACTTGGCACATAGACTAATCATAGAACACTAATAGACATCACTAGATATTTCTACGGTGGCTTGGGAACCATCAAAGCCATCAAGGTAGCGTGGGTCAAAATTGACCCATCGGTATATGCAGGGTCCAAGTTAAACATCAAAGTTGTAGGGGTACGTGTAGGCTAAGTGAAGGTTGGGTGTAGTCTAGGTGTAGGTTAGGTGAAGGCTGGGGAGGCTAGGTGTAGGTGTTGGTGTAGGCTAGGTGGCGGCTAGGTGTAGGTGTAGGCTAGGTTAAGCGTGTAGGCTACGGTACAGGCTGGGTGGAATCTAGGTGTAGGCTAGGTGAAGGCAGGGGTAGGCTAGGTGTAGGCTGGTTGTAGTATGTGTAGTGTGTAGCTACGGTACAGGTGGGTGGATCTTGGTGTAGCTGTAGCCTAGGTGCAGGATGCGGGTGGAGTAGGCTGTAGTGTAGGCTAGGTGAAGGCTATGTAGGCTGGGTGTTAGGCTATGTGTCAGGCAGGGGGTAGCTGGGTGTAGCTCATGTGGAGGTGGGATGTAGGCTATATGAGGCAGGCTGTAGGCTAGGGTGTGTGTGTGTGTGTGGTGTGCGCGCGCCGCGTGTGTAGATGTTACCGAATATCAAAAAATAGGCTAAGCCCTCAAAGGGTGGCCAAAAATTACGGTGGGCCAAAATTGACCCATGGAAGACCAAAGGGTAGGCAAAAATTACCGTGAGCCAAATTGACCCATGGAAGACCAAAGGTACCAAAATTACGTGGGCCAAAAGACCCACGGAAGATACAAGGGAGCCAAAAAAATTACGTGGGCAAACAATTACCATTGCCGAAAATATTTAGGGGGGGCTTTAAATAGGGGCAATACGCTACACACGGTTGCTGACGCAAACCGTTTGGCGCAACCTTCTTCGAAGGGTTGCAAAATCAGGGTTGCCGAAAAAATTGGGGTGCCAAAAATCAGGGGTGCAAAAAAAATACCACGTGGGCCAAAATGACCTGGAAGGACCAAGGGGTGGTCGAAAAAAAGGTAAAGTCCCAAAAAGGTAAAGGCCCAAAAAATTAGGGTTCTCAAAAAATTAGGGTTCTCTAAAAATTAGGGTTCTCAAAAAATTAGGGTTCTCAAAAATTAGGGTTCTTCAAAAATCCGTGGCCAAATACCCATGGAAGACCAAAGGGGTTGTCGAAAAAAGGTAAAGTCCCAAAAACGTTAAAGGCCCAAAAAAAGGTCAAGGGCAGTAAAATGTTGGGGCCAAAAAAAGCGTCAAGGCCCAAAAAGTGAGGTCAAAAAAGGTCAAGGGCAGGTAAAAAAGGTCAGGTGGGTTTTTCGTTGGGTGGGTTTTTCGTTTGGTGGGTTTTTGGGGTGGGTTTTTCGTTTACCAATATGTGTTCCCTACTACTGAGGCTTTATATTGTTTAGAATGATTATTATTATTATTTATAAATTCCTTTTTTAAATAAATTAAAAAGTAATCCTAGGCTACCATGTTTAGCGACACCATAATTAATCCTGTTAGAAAGTATCTTTTTTTTAATTTGCTAATATTAGATTGGCTTTATATAGTTTAGGCTGCTTATTTTTATTTAATCTAAACAAACACATTATTGTAGCTGTCACTCTTATCTTGACGTTGATGTGCCCTCTATAATTATTTTTTAAAATTTTTTAAATTATTCATAAATTCTTTTACACGAATTAAAAAATACTCCTAGGCTAATGTTTCTTAACACCATAATTAAGCCTGTCCTTTGCTACAGCTGTAGTTGATACAGTTGCAGGATTAGTAGAAAAATTAGTGGTGTGGCAAGCTGAGGCCAAGACTGTTAGTTAGGTCATCTATTGCAATAATAGCATCCAATCCATACATAGGATTATATTTAAATTTTCAAAACTTATAAATTTCATTTTTAAACGAATTTAAAAATACTCGTAGGCTACCATGTTTATCAACACCAAAATCAAGACTGTTAGAAAGCATCTTACTTTTATTTACTATTAGGTAGGCTTTATATCGTTTAGGCCGCTTATTTTTATTTATATATAAATAACCCATTATTGTACCTGTCACTCTTATCTTGACATTTACTTGCCCTCTATAATTATTTATTTTTTAAATTTTTAAAATTATTTATAAATTCAATTTTTAAACGAATTAAAAAATAATCGTAGGTTACCATGTTTATCAACAACATAATTAAGCCTGTTACAAAGTACCTCGTTTTTTTCATTGCCTAATATTAGAAAGGCTTTATATCGTTTAGTCTGCTCTTTATTTAGGTATAACAAATTCATTGTAGCTGTCACTCGTTATCTTTACGTTTATGTATCCTCTATAATTATTTTTTTTAATTTTCAAAATTATTTATAAATTCCATTTTTAAACGAATTAAAAAATACTCTAGGCTACCATGTTTATCAACACCATAACTAAGCCTGTTAGAAACTATCTCGTTTTTTTAATTTGCTAATATTATTTAGGCTTTATATCGTTTAGGCTGTTTATTTTTATAAAGATATAAACAAACCTATTATTGTAGATCTCACTCAAATCTTAACTTTATGTGCCCTCTAAAATTATTTTAAATTTTCAAAATTACTTATAAATTATAATTTTTAAAATACTCGCAGGCTACCATGTTTATCAACACCATAGTTAAGCCTGTTATAAAATATCTTGCTTTTCTAATTTGGTAATATTTAGGCTTTATATAGTTTAGGCTGTTTATTTTTATTTAGATATAAACAAACATTATTCTAGCTGTTACTCTTATGTTGATGTTTATGCCCTCTATAATTATTTTATAAAAAATTTCAAAATTTATAAAATCTCTTTTTAAACGAATTAAAAAATACTCGTAGGCTACCTTGTTTATCAACACCATAATTAAGCCCGTTAGAAAGTATTTTACATTTTTAGTTTCCTAATATCAGGTAGGCTTTATATCTTTTAGACTGCTTTTTATCTAGATATAAACAAACCCATTATTAAATATCACATATCTTGACGTTTATGCGCCCTCTATAATTATTTTAAATTTTAAAAATTAATAAATTTTATTTTTAAACGAAATAAAAAATACTTGTAGGCTACCATTTTATAAACACCATAATTAAGCCTGTTAGAAAGTATCGTTTTTTTTTTAATTTGCTAATATTAGGTAGTTTTTATATCGTTTATGCTGCTTATTCTTATTGAGATATAAACAAACCCATTATTGTAGCTGTCAGGTTTGTTTGACGTTTAGTGCCCTCTGTCATTGTATAAATATTATAAATAATGTGATTTTCCCCAAATTTCTATAAATTTCTATTTTTGTTTAAACGTATATTAAACAATACTTCGTAGACTACCAAATTCTTATCCAATCGACCATAATTAAGATTAGGAATTTACCACATATTCGTGTTCTTTAAAATTTCCTAAAAATTGGAGGATGAGGCACACATCAGAGACATAAGGGATGTTTTATATAGAGATATAATATCACACATATATTTATGAGTCTGAGAGCCACTTTGTTAATTGAAAAGATTATCTCCAATAGATGATGATTATATCGTGGTTTATAGTTTGATTAATATGGTCTAGTTCCGTGTTCCATCTTGTACATGTAAGTTTTGCATGAGCAGTTTTATTAAACTCCGATAAAATTAAAGCTGTAGAAAGTAATCTTGTTTTTTGAGGTTTTTTGATATTGAGATCGTATTTATTAATTTGCTATATATCTAGAGAGACCCTAATATGAACTCATATTTAGGCTGCTTCAAGTTCAATAGTTATTCTTACATCAGAAATAATATATATATTACATTAATATCAAGTATAAAATTAAATGTTATTATCTTGAAGTGTAAATTAATAAATGTAATTATATATATTTATATATATATAATAATATAAGTAAATAATATAATAAGATCCCACTATTGATTTATAGATATATATATATATTATATATAATATATATAACATTTAAACCTATGATGATCCTGTATTTATCTAATTGATATAATTATTGTAGGAAGTACTATCAAAACATCTCCACGAGTTGTATATTCACTGGAAAGTCTGATATTTAGAAATAGATTTGGTATGAACACCTTTATATTTAAATAGATGCTATTATTATATATAGAATTATACCACTATCATAAGATGCTGTCACAATAGGAGGTCTTAAAATGGTTGTATATGTATATAATGGCTGGCATCTAAATTTTTAAAAATTGGTGGACGAATAGAAAACGGCAATAACAAACGCTATGCTTATTGTTACGTGTAGTCCACTAGGAAAAATCTGGAACACAATTTCTTTATCTATATGTTTCCCAACTTTCTTTCAATTTGCATAACTCACACTATTCAAGAGCCGTGTGTCAAACAGGTTATTTGGCAAATGAATTTTCTTTTTATACAACTCTGGTGAAACACGTAAAGGCCCCCTGGCGATATGAATTATAGTATTATATTTACATAATGAGGTAAGTCACCGTATCTCTTATATATACTATATATATATATATATACATTATATAATAGTATATAATATAATATATATATACTTAGTATTATGTTTTGACTTTATATATTATATATCAGTATCTTTGGGGTTGGGTGGATTTTTTTAGATTTATTTTTGAGAAAAAAAATCAAATTTTTGGAAATGTTATTGATTTTGTTGGGAATCGTGACGCTCACGCGAAATAATCACATTTGTGAAACAAACTGTTTTTTTAACGTTCGGATTAAGTATTATTTTTAACCCTAGGCTCCGTATCATCTGATGTGTCAGAAATCTAAAATAAGGCTTATGAGGTCCTATGACACAATAAACAGGTCAATAAGTGGTTATTTGTAAATAATGATAATGATATTACATCAGAAATAAGAAACATGTTTGAAAAATGATCTTTTGTTGACATTTCAAATAGTAAGAAATTTTGAAACAAGAGGTAGCTGATCATATATTGATTAGTTCTTTGATATTATATTCTATTGAAATTAGAATCACTTAATATCCAAAAAAAATTAAAAATAATATATATATATTAATGATATATAGTATTATATTATATATATATATATATATATTATATTATATTATATTATATAAATAATTAATTATTTATATATAATAATAATATATATAATTAAAAGCAAATACAAAAAAAGTCAAAAAAATATGAATTTTTATTTTGGTAGCAAAAAGAATGCATAAAATATGCATGATGACTGTAAATCAATGATTTTTTTCGTGCCATCCCTGTATATATATATTATAATATATATATATATATTATATTAATAATATATATATAATTATATAGTATATTAATATATATTATATAATAAAATATATATAATGATATATAATAATATAAGTATAATTAAATATATATATTATATTATCATATATATATATAGTTATCCTTTTCTGTTTTATTACCAATGGTCAGTTTTAATTTTTTTGTTGTTTTTTTTTAATATATGTGCTGATATATATAGTACACCAACGAATGAATTTCAATGGTAACGGACATGATTCAAAAGTTCGAAAGTATTTTTTTAATAATTTTTAAAAATCAAACATTTTTTTGTTAAATATGAGTTTTAAAAATGAAATATCCGAAAATACGACACTTACAGAAAAACCCAATTACATATTGGAAATCAGCGTATAACTGAATTAATAATATAAATGTAAAAAAAATAATATAAATAAAAAAACATTTTTTTTCAGTAAAATTAAATTATCTCAAATAAAGTACGACACTTACAGAAAAACCAATTGCCATATTTGGAATCAGCGTATATAAAGCTTATTACAAGATAAATAAGATATAGAATAAAGAATAAAAAAAATAAAAAAAATAAAAAATTAGGGGACTCGAGCGACGGGACAGAGGGGGACGATTTTCCATACCCCGATAGGGGAGGGACGATGACCCTCCGCAGACCACCCAATATACAAAGTAGCGGAGGGTTCCGGAGACCCTCCCCGGGGGGGGAAATGTCCTACCCTGTCGTTCTCTACCAAAGAGCCGAGAGACCCCGACTCTGCATCTTTGCGGTTTACCCTTGGGTATTTCCTTAGTTAAAAAAAAAAAAATTAAAAAGTTACGGATACCGTAAAACGTAACTGGCTATATATTTATTAAATCATGTTCCGTTACCACTGAAATTCATTGTTAGTATCATAAATATGCAGAAATATAATTAAAAAAAAAACAAAAAAAATTCAAACTGACCATTGTGTAAAAGACATGAAAAGTCCACTATATTATAATATTATATAATTTATATATATATAATATTAATATTATATAATATATAATAATATATATATTATATATATTAATATATGATATATATAATTATTATTATATTAATATATAAAACGTGTAACCACTATACTATTATTCATTTTTACAGTACGAGAAAAAATAAAACTTTAAATTATTTACTTTTGGTACAGTGAATATATAATTGTCAAGTGTAAATGTGCGATTAATTTTATTGTTCCGTAACTTTACTTTAATGCACTTAAAAAATTTTCGATAACGTAACCGAGGATAATTAAAAGAAATAGACTATCGCAACAGATAGAACTTTTAAGAACTGACAAGATTAAATACTGTTTTCGTATATGAGTTTTAAACTCTACTACTTCGTTAAGCAATGTGTTACGACTACTAAAAAGATTTTGAATTCCCCAAATCGATTCATAAAACAGTTTTTTTTGATCGTTTGGTCGCGTAAAGATGCGGGCGTACGAAATATATCCACCAAGTGTAGATATATATATAATATATTAAATATATAATATGATATTATATATATATATATTATAATAAATAATATATATTATATAAATATTATATATTTATATATTATATAATATATTAATATATTGTGAAAAATTATTCATTGAAATTGTACATTTTTTCGTCATTAATAATATTTAAATCTCAAATATCACAATAAATCACCAGTTAAAAAATTTCGGCTTAAAATATTGCAGTTAATATTTCATACCGCCAGGTCACAGTGACACCCAACGCGGTCAGTATTGATAGTCCATATAGTAAAAAAGTCATGTATGAGCCGTTCTTACGACTAGTCAACACTATGTGGTTATTGTGGTACTCAGTTTCAGAGTATTACTGCTAGTAACCTGATAGTTAATAGTATACTAGTATTGTGTATTATGTATTTAAATTAACAGCTCCGGTATTAGTGAATTTAAATAGTGAAAGATATAAAGAAAAAGACATTTTTATTGTTATAATGTTAATTAAATTGTGAGTGTCTCATATTAAATTAGTTATGCCACTTCGATCACAGCTTCTTTAAGACGGTTTAAAAGGTTTAACTTTGTATAGAAGTTTAAGAGTAATTAAATGTATAGAGATTAAACGAGTCCTTTATAGATGAGAGGAAACCATATTCAAAAACCTTGGAAATTGCCTATCCGTAATAATTAATCATCATCTTGTCATAATAACTGTCTTAATTAATGATAATTTAAGTAATTGTTCTCCTAAAGAGTATTTAGGAAGGCCTTCCAATCGTTTACTCTAATAACTCTAATGAACGAAAATCGTCAACCCTAAAAAGAACTTCGGAAATCGTCAACCGGAAGAACAATTATTAAAGGTAAATATAGTTCTCTATTTTAAATATTATAGTACTTTAGTGTAAAAAACTAAAAATAGTCTGGTGGCGTCAAGAGCCTCTTCTATCGAAAATTATGCAAAAATATAATTTTTGAATTAAAATTGAAAGGTTTATGCGATGCTTTACTTATAAAAGGTAACTTCAAGCCTTTAGAATTGAAAATTTTTGTTAAAAAAAACAAATTAACTTTTTTAACATTTCTTCAAGTGCATTTTTAATTTGAAAAGTTATTTAATTAATTAATTGAACAAGTGCTTTAATTAAAAGTGAAAAGTTAATAAAAATTTAAACTTGTGTAGAAACTTAAATGTTATTAAATCAAAGTTCTGCGCATGCGTTAAATGTGGCGCAATAAATTGAATCGCGTGTTCAAAATGGTAGGGAATTCCATTGGTATTGAAAGGTTTTTGTAAATAGTCTTTTTTATAGTAACAGGATAATCGATTTTAATATTGCTATATTATTTCAATAATCGATATTTAAAATATCATTCTTCCAAATAATCGATATTTTTGTGATATCGATTATATAATATATAATATTTAAATATGATATTTTTGTGATATGATATATATAATATATATACTATGATATTTCTTAATATATATATACTATATATATGATAATATATATATATATTAGTACTATATATACTTTATATATATAGTATATATATATATTATATATGATATATATTAATACTAGACTTAAATTTTAATTGTTGTTTCATATGCTGTTATATAATGTATTTAAATTTTGACGTCATTATTGAAGCTTATTTGTAATAATAATGATGAATTATTAATTATGATAATGTTTTTTGTAATATAAAAACAAAGCGAGTGTGTTTTGCGTTTTCTTTGAAAATTTTGGTAAATTTAATGAAAATGAGAAATAAATAGTGTTTGTAAATGATTAGTGCTACCATGATCCAGGACTAGAAATTCAGGTTTTTGACCAAAAGTTTTTTGAGAAGCCTTAAGTGTAGATGTTTAGGTCCCTATATATTTTTTTAATTTCACATTCTATCTGACACAATATCAGGTATATTTATAACCAAATTATTTAGAATTAAGCAATTTTTGGAACAAATGAAAAATTATCAAAGTTAATTTGGAAAGAAAAGCTAATAGAACATTTTATGGAATTACTAAATAGTAAATAAATTGAATAAATTGAAAACTAATGACAGTTTATATATTTTTGAAGAGAATCCAAATAAATGAAATACTTTTTTAATTGGGCAATTACTTTACTGCTTTTATGATGCTGCTATTCAAATTTTCACTAAGATAGGACTCTGAAAATAGAAAGTACAAAGTGATTATTATTATGTAGAATGTAGAAATGAAATTAAGTGTTTTTTATGAATTTGATTTTAATTAAAGAGATCTATGTAAAAACAGAACCTAATATTTCCGATAGTTTTTGTGGAGCCTTAAATAAACATTAGATCAGCACTACTAAAGTAAAATTGGACCCAGCAAGTGTATGGTTGTTCTAGTTTTGATGGAATTTAATAAAAGTTAGTTTTCAAGTTTTTTTAAATTCAGTTTAATTTTTTATTGTTGATAATAACCCTAAACTTAATATTTGTTATAATATTGTATGTAACTTTAGAGTTTTTTGAGATAAATATCCTTTAAGGTATTGTCCTCACAATTTATCAATCATACCTGAACATTAATAGAAGTATGCATTAGAAATTGTTGAAAACTGAATGTTTGGATGTGAACAACTATAACAAATGACGTGTTTGCCTCGTTTGATAGCTATTAATTAGAATCCAAGAAATGATGATAAAATTTTTTATTCCTTAAAAAATGCATTAACAATAAAATCAGGAATAATGATTTACGATTCTTAAAAGTGCATAATTGGATTTTAACAATCTGCAAAGAGTCCAGGCTGTTGTTTGTTGTTCACATATAGTAGTAAAAAAGCTACCTAAAGAAATTAAGAAGACCTGATAAGAAAAGTAGGGAACAAAATAGAATTGAATATTAATGAAATTCTTGACAATTATCAGGATATGCAGTTTAACCTTAATTAGTACTGTTCTTACCTCAGAAAAGAACTGTAATATGCTCAAAACCAAAACAAAAATACACTTTGTGTACTACTCACAAAATAAGAAAAAACATCTAACAATAATGCCTAAAAGTAAACAACAATATTCTTTGGCAATTTCACCGAGTAAAGTAAAAGAGGTTGAAAAAAAAGTGTAAATTATGTTTTGGCCTCATTCTTTAGGAACTTTGTCTGTGTATAACAATTTTGAGTGCAAGACTTAATAGAGTAAAAAGAGTTGGTGGAGTTAGTGCGAAAGTGTGCTGGCAATCATTCCACAAGCACAAATGTTTTGTAATAAATAATGAAATGAGGTATTCCGTGTTATAATTGTGAAGTAGATCACACATTACAACCATTGTTGTAATGTTAATAATAGTGAGGTGGTAAATACAACGACCAAGTCATTGCATAACTTTTTCATCAAGTTTAGAAAATGAATATTTCCGCGATACCACTTCTTAAATATGGTGTTTCAATGGTAAGAAAAAAAGACTTTCAGATGTTTAATCGATACAGCGTCAAGTAGGTCTTATATATCAAGAGAAGCTGCTGAAAAGCTAATAACTAATATAAATAGTCTTCCGTATAATAGAATTATTGGAGGTTCAAAACTTTCATTGGTTCTAATAAGTTAAAAAGTTCCCAACATTAATTGGTGTAAGAATTTTTATAAAAAAAATAGTTTTCATTCCTTTTCTTCTGCAATATGAAGTTTAAATAATAAGATTTATAATTGAGGCAATTTCAGATTGTTATAAATAAATATGATAAACTATGTTTAAATGTTGCAGACAATTTTAATAATCCTAATGTAAATAGTCATAAGTAAAATAGATTTTTGCATTGGAATAGAATATAATAGAACCCTTGTTTCCATCTTTAGACGGTAAAACTTTTGCATGGGGTCATTGTTGCATATTAGGCATAATAAATTAATTCCCAATGGTAATATTTATAGATTTTTAAGTAGAGAACAGATTGTACGTTTGAGTTGAAACCAAAAAATAACTAAGTTAGTAATTTCAATAACTCAGTCAAAAGTTGG